>OZ034966.1:52108318-52380818 GCA_964030785.1 Siderastrea siderea | reverse complement strand
CTATTTGTCTTTGTTTTGTTAAAATACTTTTTGCTATACCCCAACAACGGAAATGATGATATTTAGACAGAAAACTGCGCCATTCTTTGTGCTCTCTAAAGTGATGCTTATCTATTGTTGAGGTTTCTGTAGCAAGTGACAGATTTTTAACAGGGTGAAGTGGCAAACCTCTGAATTAGCCCTCCTCCTTTATCTGGGCTTGGGACCAGCAGGATATCACTGACAGGCAGGTACAGGTCTATCCAGGCGGAGTTGTAGTAGCCTGCGAGCAGGCTCTCGTTTGGGTTTTATGCGCGAGATGCGAGACGCGAGTGGCGAAGCCGCGAGAGCGTGGGGTGAGGTGGGCGGGGCTGGGCGAAGCTCTCTTCGCCCAGCCCCGCCCACCTCGCCCCCCGCTCTCGTGGCTTCGCCGCTCGTCTCGCGGCTTCGCCACTCGCGTCTCGCATCTCGCGCATAAAACCCAAACGAGAGCCTGCTCGCAGGCAGGTATATTTAATTAAAGGCGGAGTTGCATAACTGGCATTTCATAGCCGCTGAGAAGTACTCACGAAGTACGCATGAAAAAACGACATAAGACATATAACACAAGTGACATATAACGCAAATGCCAGTTATGCGGAGTTGCATAACTGGCATTTCATAGCCGCTGAGAAGTACTCACGAAGTACGCATGAAAAAACAACATAAGACATATAACGCAAGTGACATATAACGCAAATGCCAGTTATGCAACTTCATAGCGCTGAGAAGTACTCACGAAGTACGCATGAAAAAACGTAAATTCAAAGCGCAAATTCAAGCTGCGTGGGCCTGAGAGTTTCAATAATGTAAATTCAAACTGTATGGGGGTCAAACTTCTACTGGAAAAAGGGGGTCGTCTTGATCTGATGGACCACTTCAGCTATTTTCTTCTTGGCAAACGAGTTGTGAACTTCTGACACTGGGTTGCGTTGACTGTAGACCTGGTTGTATCGTTCTTCTACATGATGACAGAAATCTTCCTGAAAAAAAATATAGTCAAAGTTTACTTGATCTATAGCAAAGTTAGGGCAAACTTTCACGTGAACCGACTTATATAGAGGTGGCCATGGCTGAATGAAGATCAATGTGAATTGACCCGAATCACAACAATATATTTGTCAAATATAAATGCAATACCACCAGAACAAAAATGTCTTTCTTGTCCCCTAATATAATGTGTTCAGAACGCAGTTTGATTGTTTTATTCCCTCTGACAACAATTAAAACAGCCTAATCTTAGTAGGGGAGAGAATAATTTTGATTTCCAATTGGTTAATATAAAAATGCTAAGCTCAAACCAAACCCCGAACAGCCAAAAGCCATTGGAAAAAAAAAACTGACTTCGTGCTACAAGCACGCCGGCAGCTACGTTTCTCTGGATTGTTCATGTCAAAACCACGAGAATCCCCCCCCCCCCCTTAAATTGGGAAAATATTTGTCAGAGAAAATTACTTTTAATACCTTAAGCTGACGTTTCACTCATATTTTAGTTACAGAGGGCAACCCGAGATAGCCGAACAGCTTACTGGGAGTATTGCTCACGGTGTTTCTCAGTTGCTGCAAACCAAAGAACTTCTGTTCTTTTACTTCTGACAGAAGACATTCTGTGCTAGAAAGGCGAAGAAACAAGCCGACATAACCCAGACAACCCAATATTGGCTGAGTTTTCAAGGAAAGGACTATGAAAATATTTTAAGGCTAGCTTCCGATAGCGATCGTAAGACCCGACATCTCGATATTGAACCAGTTCATGAAAACACTTTTTTACAAAGCAAATTGGTTAAAGAGCCAGTGTCACCCAAAGTGCTTTGCGCGCTTGTATTTTTGTTCTAAAACAGCTTTTAGTGTTCGGCTGGCCCGTTTGCTGAACTATTCGCAAATTATACCGTGCCGCAATGGCCTTCTAGCGAGCTGATATGTACAGTAGTAGCCACTGAAAATAGAAATATCTTCATCACTAGATGTTACTGGAGAAAACAACTCTAGATCTGACTTTGTGTAGTCAACGCGTATGGAGCTATCATAGCACCCGATCGATTGATCGATCCATCGATCGATCTCGATGTACGAAAACCAGAGAAGCCACTTCCACTCGATATAAAAGTAAGACAAAAACAAATAGTAAGAATATTGACGTCTTCATCGCTAGATGTCACTGGAGAAAACTAATCAAGATCTGACTTTGCAATGAATGTATATACATGGATTTATTACAGTCCGATCGATTGATCGCGCGATCGATCGCATCGACCGATGTCGATGGACGCAAAAGCCACTACACTTTTTTGTAAAAATAAAACATAAACAGGCATTAAACACAAGAAATAATTAAGCAAAGCAGCACAAGCTCATGACTATAAGCATTATTTTGGAGCAGGCCCGTGGCTACTGTTATTTTGTAGCAAATTAATGTTCTTTCTGCCTTCATCCGACAACGAATGTAGCACTATTTCGGCAAACGCAGTGTCAGTACTATTGCTAAAACCCGTAGATGTTTTTCTTTTCCGCCGCTACTGATACACGGACTCCTTCAGCCCTACAACTTTGGCAGAGCCCGGAAGACTCGGCCTTTGCCTCAGCTTTACTGAATCCTTCGAAGCATCCAATTTAAAGATCTCCTTCTCCACCGCGCAAACACTACAGAATTCGGAAATATACAACGAAATCGATACGACGACACTTAAATGTCAGCTCAAAATTCACACCAGTGCTTTCCGATCGCTAACAGCAGCGATGGAAGAAGATATAAATCCTCTGAGGTGCGGGATTGCAGAAAAACGCCGCAAACTCATTTGCATCTTATTGAACAACAAAAAAATAACAAAACAGTACATTTGTAAAATACCTCGTTCTTTTAAACTCTGAATTAATTTTCCGCAATCCCGCAACCTCACTCTACAAATCAGACTTGACAACAATCAAGAAAATGGCGGATTTTTCATATATGAAAATTGTACCTGGGCGCGCAAAGCACTTTGGGTGACACTGGCTCTTTAAATGGAGTGAAACGAAATATCTAAACATGCCCTGAAGCACTCAATTATTTCCTGACATCCGTCAAGTCCGCCAATAGTCCGTGAGCCAGACTGCAAAATTTGGGCTTTCGGTATCATCCGGGGTGAATATGTTTAATGGTGTTTTTTGAAAAGGTATGCTATTGTAGAGTTGTCATATCCATGATAGCAATGGATCAGTGGTAGCTCCCGCGTAGTAACGTTGTTTATTTGCACCCCCCCCCCCCCCTGCTGAAACATAACTGACCTATATTTTACGTACAAATGTAACCAACAATAAATGCTTTTTAGAAGCAATAAAATGCATTTTAAAGACATAATTATACTTATAAGAGTTAACATAACGTATTTGAGTACATTGACTGCAGATGCGAGCCCACAAACTTTGACCAGCGGCGTCGTAATATATACCATGTCTGGGAACTCTGTGTTGCTTGATGCATCCGCCATTTTGAAAAAGGCAGATTTTGTTCAGGTACGTGTTTAAAGTAATAGATATCTATCAAGTGCATAAATATAAGCTATTTCATAAAGTATAACTGCGTTATAGTTATTTGTACGCCCTTTATTTGTCCATGGATCAGTTTTACAAACTTTCTCTTTGTTTGCGAAACGAGCATGAAGCAGACGATATAGCTGAGGCACAACACAAGAGATGCAGTAAAACAGAATCTTTATGAATCTAGAGTACAAACTAATGTAGTAATACAATCAATTTCTTTCATGGTAATCGATATTTGGAAATATTTCCCATCTTTTATCAAAAAACTTTTGTTATGTTTGCATTTTCTGAACAAATAATACGTTATCCGCTGTCAACTCAGAAGAAGAAATGAAGTAATTTTCCTTTATGCTAAATTAGTCTTATGCTAAATTTGCTTCACTGTTTTCTTTTTGATTATTCGCCTGTTATCTATTCAGAAATTAAATTGTGCGGGGAGCTAACAAGAAAAAACAATCCAATTAATTTAGCTCCCCAGCTCGCACTTAATTTATTTTCACTTTATGTTATGGAATTAGCCTTTTAGCTTCATCTCAAGTTTGAAAATACAATCGATTATTAATTGATCAATTGTGAGCTATTACGGAGCGCTAAATGAATATTCTCTAAGTTCCTAGTGCATCTGTAACTCAATAGATACACAGTTAAATATAAGCCGATTCTTACACACTGATTAGTTTATTGCAAGGTGCAAATCAGTTGGATTGCATTAATAAGACTTCAGCATCCAAGCAAAGTTCAAACTACTATTTTTACGTTTATGCGAAAAGCACTATTTTGTTTAAGAATAAAAGTCGACAACAGAAAATTACCGCTCTTTCTTGTGTGAAATCATTTTAATAGCAAAATTTGGAGGAATTTAAAAATTGGTATCGTCTGTTATGTGATGTAGTATTGAAATTAAATAATTATAGACTTATCACAACAGATTTGGGAAAAGTGAAAAAAAAAGGATGCTGAAATCAACATCCATAAGAATCTCACTGCTTTTATCGTTGATATTATTTACTGTGCTGTTGAAATTAAACATTACATTTATTCATGTAAATTCTCAATTGACTGAACTTGTTTTTTGTATTCAGACTGAATGGAAAACAAGCGCCAGTGTATAATACACTATGCTACATGTCATGATAAGGAGGACGAACATCTTGTGTCCCCAAAGGACATCAGCTCTTGGTCGGCACTGCTGGAAGCAGCGAAAGTTCGAAATCATCAGCCAGTTTTGGATGTCGCCAAAACTGTTGACGAAAGTCACATACCAAACATCGTATACCACCGAAAATGTAGAAGCCTGTTTACTATGAAAAGATTAAGCGTAAAAGAGAGAAGACAGTTGACGAAGAATCCAATGAAAACACTACCGCAAAAAGGCTGCGTAGAAGAACATCCACAGAGGCGAGAGTGTATGAGCCTGTATGCATTTTCTGTAATAAGGTTAAATTCATGAAAAATCCGAAGTCAAGAGAGAAGCTCATTCAAGCTGTACAGCTGAGGGCAGATCATACACTTGTCAGTGTGCAATATTAAATGAAGATGCAAGAATTATTGCTATAACTAGCAGAGACATAGTGGCCGCAGAAGCCCATTACCACGCTTCATGTTATAAAAGTTACACTAACATTAAAACGAAGGAACATGATCATTTGAATAGTAAAGAAGTGGAGAATACGACAGAGATAACCGGCACGCTTTTATATGAAGTAGCTGAAGTAGGAGCGTACGCACAACTTTTCCATTACATCAGAAACGAAGTAATCCCAAATAAGATGGTCGTACCAGTTGCCCAGCTTACCGAGAAACTGGAAGCGTTCATGTCCTGCAAGGGTGAAGTTCTAAAGACTGCCACGAAGAAGAACTTCCGTAGAAGGCTTGAATCAGAACTTGGAGATTCTGTTCACATTTTTGCAAACGACTCAGGAAAACTGCTGTTAGTTCCTGATAGCTTATCCTTTAAGGATGTTGTCCTTGATAACGAGAATCTCCGTAAAGAGCTAGCAATCTGGAAGGTGAAGCTAACTGATGCCAACAAGATAACAGACCAAGCTTCATCACAGATCAGAGAAGCCAAAGAAGGGATATGACACCTACTCCCTGGCCATACCACCCATCTGATCTCTCGAATGCCGTGAATATGCCAACTCAACTACATCGTTTTCTAGTTGGACTTCTAACCGGAAATCCTGAAAATGAAAACCCGTCAGAGAGAGTGTCAAATCTTGTCCAGTCATTTGGTCAAGACCTGATATATGCGGTTACAGCATAAATCTCCCAGGCATGTACTCCTTCCTTATGCTGTGAAAACATTAACCGGAAACACAGAGATAATCAAGGCACTTAACAAGTTTGGCCATGGGATGTCATACACTCAGCTTGAGGGAAATGACACCGCTCTGTGTTTACAAAAGCTGGCATCAGGTCTGAATGACAGGGTAGTACTTCCTGCCTTGATAAAGTCACATGTCTTTAGAACCCTTGCCTGGGACAATATAGACAGAATTGAAGAGACTCTGTCAGGGAAAGGTACATCGCATCGCTTCAACGGAATCGCTGTGCAACCTAAAGTCTTTGGTCCTGACCCACCGCCCGATGATCTACCGCACATTGACAAGCTGAAGCAGAGGACTTTGAGCACAGAAAATCAATCCCAACGTGACGTCTATGTTGTTGGCTCTCGTGTGGGACCACATCCTCTCAAAACGAAGGACGACTATGTTTGTGAAGCCAACAAAGCTGCAAGAAGTGCGCATCAGAAAAATATGCTATGGATCCTTGCTAGACTAGCCTATTCGGAAGACAAAAAGGTACCAAGTTGGACTGGATTCAACATCCAAACAAGGGATCAAGTTCAAGTAACACCAGATGTTGTGCAGTATCTTCCGACAATAAATGCCCCAGCGACAGAATTATCAACAGTGTTTGAGATCCTTAACCAATCAGAGGAAATCAGAAAGAAACTGTGTTTACCAGCAATTGTCGTTGTCATGGATCAAGCACTTTACGCGAAAGCAGCCGAAATTGCATGTAAGCAAGACCAGTTTTCGAACATGGGAACATGGGAACATTTCATACAATTTGCGTTGCTTTGTCTATCCTTGGGAAACGATTTGGAGATAGTGGTTTGAAGGACATCTTCATTGAATCGCAGATAGTTGCTGAGGGCTCAATTAGTGGTGTCATTGATGGCAAGCATTACAACCGTGGTGTGAGGGCGCACAAGTACCTGTATGAAGCACTGATGAGGTTAGCATGGGCGGAGTTCATGCGGTGGCTTGAGACCGGTGATCCTGATCATCACATCACAGTGGTGTCCTTTCTTGAGCAGGTGGATACATTTGCAAGTAACTTGAAACAAGAGGGCTTTGATCAGCTGTTGCAAAGCCAAGTTCTACCTCAAGTGATGACTATGTGGAAAGAGTTCCTGGATTACCTTCGTCATAATAACGGGGAACTGTCGGCATTCTGGATGTCGTACGTGGATATGGTCGAAGGTATAGTGCTTGGTCTGTTGCGGGCATCTCGTGAAGGCGACTGGGATTTACATCTTCATTCCGTAAGAATTATGATCCCCTGGTGTTTCGCCTATGATAACGTGAATTATGCACGATATCTCACACCATATTTTGCTCAGATGACAAATCTCGATCAGACGAATCCTGAAGTGCAGAGGGCGTTCAAGACAGGCAGTTTTTCCGTACAGTTGTCCAGCAACAATCCCTTTGGTCGGATCCCAGTAGACCAGACGACTGAGGTCACAGTGAATAAAGATACCCAGAATCCTGGTGGAACAACCCGCTTTAGCTTGAAACCTGCAACTGTGCAGCGCTACTACCTTACAGCGGAGTACCGGAGTGCATTTCGTGGACAGCTTCGAAACATGGTACAAGGATCCCACCCAGAAACTCAGCATACGGAGCTTCAACGATCAAGAATAAAGAAAGATGATCAGGCAGTTTCGTCCATAGTTGACCTCATCCAAGGTTGGGTCAATCCTTTCTCCGAGAGTCAAGACCTGGTCAGCATTTCCACTGCAAAGAAAGCTCCCAGAGAGGTTGCCACAGACCTGAAGATAGCACACGAGGTTGGTGAGAAGTGCTACACAACCTTCAAGGAAGAGAGGATGGAGAAGATCCCTCAAGTCAAGAAATTCAATGACCCTCTGAAGACAATCAAACTGAAGACGTTCAGCGACATGAACAAGAAGAAGCAAGTGAAGACCAATGAACGTTCGATCATTTTAAAGGCTGACAGGTCGCTGTTTGGCAGAATCATAGTGATTGGACAAGAGCGAAGCTTACAGATGGATTACATCCTGTCACATCCGCTTGGACCTCTACCCTGGGCATTATCATCTGCAGATGGCCTTCTACAAAAGACAAACAAGGCTTCACTGGCATCGTTGCTGCAGAAGAACGTACAAGCCACTGAGGAAGTCCCTGCAAACTCTTCTGCAGTAATTGATGGCATGTCCCTGGTGCAAAGAGTAAAGGGAGATCAATTGACATTTGGAGATGTCGCCATTATTGTCCTATCCATGGCAATGAAAGAAGGAGTGCGGTGTAACAGAATAGATCACGTGTTTGACACCTACAAAGAACTATCTATCAAGAACAGTGAGCAGCTTCTACGAGGTGAAGAGTCAGGGCACCAGCTATGCAACATCACTAGCACTCAGATAGTTAGGCAGTGGAGGAATTTCCTGACAAGAGTGACCAATAAGACGAGTCTTATCACCTTTATTGTCAGTGAGTGGAGAAAGGAAGCATGCAGAGAGAAGTTGGAGGAGAAAGTGCTGTATGCCAATGTTGATGACACATGCTACAGAATCACATCAGAAGGTAGTGAGGAGGTTCTGGCACTACAGTGTCAACAAGAAGAGGCCGACGGACGCCTACTGCTTCACGCTACTCACGCAGCTAATGAGGGCTACAATTCTGTTCTGGTCTGTTCAGAGGACACTGATGTATTTATTTTGTCCTTGGCATTTAGCAATGAGATAGGAGCTTCTCTATTCTTGAAATCTGGAAGTCGCACGCGGACAAAGGTAGTTGACATCACAAAAGTTGCTACCTCGCTTGGTTCCAAAGTGTGCAAAGGTGTTCTCGGGATGCATGCGTTCACTGGATGCGACACTGTGAGTGCTTTTGCAGGAAGGGGAAAGGCCCAAGCGTTGAAGTTACTAAAGAAGAACACAAGAAGCCAAGAAGCATTAACAGAGCTAAGGCAAGAGTGGGACCTGCCTCCTGAATTGATGGATAAGTTAGAGGAATTCACATGTCTCCTGTACTCTACTAACACAGTCACCACAAAAGTTAATGATCTGAGGTACCAGCTGTTTTGTTCAAGAAGAGGGGAGATAGAAAGCCACCAGCTTCCTCCTTGCAGAGATTGCCTTGTGAAGCAAGCAAAGAGAGCAAACTATCAGGTAGCCATATGGAAACGGTGTCTGCAGCAAGACCCACAGGTGCCGAGTCCTGTTGGACGGGGATGGAAAACGGAGCATGAAGATGGTGTTGCCAAGTTAGTTGTAGACTGGATGGATTTAAAACCAGCACCAGAGGCAATCCTAGAACTCCTAGCATGTAACTGCACTAGAAAATGCGTCTCCCCTAACTGTGTCTGTATCACAAATGGACTAAGATGCACTGATATGTGTAGACTTACAGAATGTGACAACCAAGCTTCTCTTCAGGAGGTTCAGAGCACCGACGAAGATGATGAGCACGGAGTGGACAGTGACGAGGAGTATTAGAATACACGTTTACGCGGGCTCGTACATGTCAAGAATAACACGCACTTTCATTTAGTTTCAGTTTAAACCAAATACGTACAGTGCGATCAGTTTCTAGTAATTATCGAAAGGATAAATGAAGGATTTAGGTCACGTGACCCATTTGTTTTAATAGTTTGATTTATAGCTACACTAAAGGAGAATCAGAAACAATGTCAATAACATTGAAAAGAGAGACTTAAATAAACACAGCTTGGATTGTCTGTTTTTGCAATCTGGCACTTCAATCAGTGTAATATAGTAGTACGGACCCTTTTTAAGGCTCTGGTCGACCTATGAAATGAACATCATGCAATAAGAAAGATACAATTTTTGTTAAATGTTACTGTTATGTCGGTGTTTTGTAGATTTTGGTGGACAATAGACATTTGTATTTGTCAAATCAGCTCCAGCCTCGTTTTCATGCCTAAGCCATACTTAAAAGAGAGCTGTTGGTCACGTGACCTATGAAATGAACATCATGTAATACGAAATATTCAATTTTCGTTAAATGTTTTGTTTATGTCGGTGTTTCGTAGATTTTTGTGGACAACAGACATTTATATTAGTCAAATCAGCTTCAGCCTCGTTTTCATGCCTAAGCCATACTTTAAAAAGCACTGTTATCCACAAGCTACCATCGAATCGTTGCTATCATACTTTTTTCCATTATTTGTGGTCTAAACTACCAGAAAATCACCATAAACCTTATTCACCTTAGATGATACCCACCAACCCTACTGGCTCACGGACTACAATGAGTACGTGTCGTTCTTCGTTTCTCGTGGAAATCAGTCCAACTAGAAAATCTAACAAGAGAAGCTAGCAGGGTTGTACAGCTAAACTTTAAGGGTCGACTTTAAGCCCAAATCGTGTTTTGGTTTGGCGTAATGTTTACTTTGCGTACTGGGTCTGCTCTCCGGTTTTCGATTTCACTTTCAGGGTAAAAATCGTATGTTACTTTCGAGCCAATCACATCCAACACTAGAGGGGGGTGTATTGTAAAGCAAGGTCAATTTCCGGGAATACGTACCAAGAATAAGAGCCACGTCATGGTGATGTCTATATTTTCGGATCAAAACAGGACTGAAATTAAAAGAAAGCGCCTTTTGCTGTACGTGGAATGCTTCTAGAATATACCAGGAGAAAGACATAAACTGATTTTCTCAAATAATAAGTTTTCTCTCAAGAAGAAATTTATTTCCATCCCGACCATCCGTTATAGCTAGCAAAAGATGCTTCTACTAGAATACTAGCAGAGCACTTTTAAACAGAACTGATTGCATTATTTTCGGGTTTCCTTCGATTTCAGTGATGTCCTATAACTTTAAAGTAGTGCTTGCTGACATATTCAGCACGTTTCGGGAATGATTTTTTTCTCCTTTACAATAGCAGGCTATAAATGCATCTTACCCAAAATCCCAGCTTCATCATCCGAGAACAAAGCTCCTCGGCCACAGTGAAACACAACTTTAGAGCTTCCGGCTTCTGGTGATGTTGTTCGTTCACCAAAGCTTCAGCAATAACTTCTCCAGAGATTGCAACAAGGGAAGTTAGTTTACTCCATGTATCTGTCCATTCATGTTCGATTTCTTCCTCAAAATCGACCAGCACTTTTCTGACACTCTTGCTTGATTCTAGCAATGATCTAACCGCGTTGCTGACATCAAATCGATCTTGAACCATCTCCGTCATAACTTTCACCAGATATCCAGCTACCTTTTCTGCTGACTCTAAGGCAGGCCGACAAAACAGTTCCAATTCTTGTCTCTTTCTCGCATAAGAACAGAAAAAAGTTATCAAGTCCCTTTTGATTTCGAATGCGGTCAGGGTTTCTTCAAGATCCAGTCTTCCTATTGCACACAAACCTTCCTTGAGCAAGGACAAGTCTGAGCAGGAAATCTTCACAGCATATTCTAGTGAACGTAGAAAGTTTAAGAAACCACAAGGTTCTGTTGGAATTGTTCCATTGAAGTAAAAACGTAGGTCTTCCTGTTGATCCTTTTCCAAATTGTGAGCAATTTGGAGCAGAACCGCATTATACGACCGTCGAAGTTCGTCCGTAATGTTCCAGTTTGTCAGAGTTTGTGATGACATGATGGCGGGTGTTAGTATCTGATGGCGGCGGAGCGGAAGTGAGTGCTTCGCCACCTTTTATACCCAGGGAATTGTAAACAACACCAAAATAGGGCAATGCAGTCATGTGACGTTTGAAAGAAACAATAACCTTCACGTGGCGACCATGCATCTTATCACGTATCATAATTAAGGGAAGCGGATGGACGGAACCACCTGCC
Organism: Siderastrea siderea; assembly: GCA_964030785.1. Lineage (NCBI taxonomy): Eukaryota > Metazoa > Cnidaria > Anthozoa > Scleractinia > Rhizangiidae > Siderastrea > Siderastrea siderea. The sequence continues at coordinate 52,369,214 of OZ034966.1, read as the reverse complement.
TCATATCACCGTCACGATGGCTGAAATACTGTGTTCAGTTTATCCACATCGGAATATTACAGAGGCCAGTTCTGGTCAATGAAATGACAGCCATATAAGAAGTGAAGTTCATTTGTGAGACCGAGCACCTGATTAAAAATTGATCTTACTTGATCTCTTTTGGCCCGATCGAAATCAAATCAGCTCAAGATAATGTTTGTCTCGTCCCCTACGGAAGCCGAAAAGGGACAAACCAAAACTATTTTGCAAATCCCAAAAAATATTTCAAATCGCAATGTTTTTTCAATGCAATGTCAAATCTAAAAAACTATTACAAATCCTAAGAAAATTATTGGATCCACATATAACTCTTCTAACAATCCGAAAATATTTTGCATATCCATGAAAACTATTTCAAATCGCAGTTTTTGTACAAGTCATTAATGAAGAGTCTGTCAAAACTAAAAACCATTGCAAATCCTAAGAATCTCATTGGATCCGCAAATAACGTCTTAAAAAATTCAAAAAAAGTTTACAATCCAAGAATCGTCGTGAAATCCAGAAAAATATTTTTTAAATTGGAAAATATGTTTTGTCACGTGCTGCTTACGCCAGCAGTCAGCCAGCGTTAGACGTTTTCCCGCCACCTTCCGTATCCTTTTCCCCAAAATGGCGGCGTTTTGTGTCTCGTGTGGTTGTAGGGTGAACTCTGGCGACAAATTTTGTTTTAAATGTGGCGTAAAAGTTCCAGAGACATCGCTTAGTGGAAGAGGGAGTACACCAGAAGAAGAAAATGGATCGTCTTCTTCGTCGACGAAGTCATTGTCCCAATTCTTAGTCTATAAAGCCGAGGAACGTAGCGGCTTCAGTAAGCCAAACAAAGGTTTTAAAAGGAAAGCGAACAACACGGCATCCACTTCCAAAAGAGGTATTGACAACAGAGTTGTAATTCACGTTGGTTTAATCAGTGAAGACGAAGGTTGGCGATAGTAAGAGGGAGCAAAGTGGCGTTGGGAGTGGGTAATGATTTTGGAGTGTGGGAGGTATGCCAAGCTGCCGTTAAAAAAACTCTGATCATGACCAATTTTTCTGTGGAGACGAAGACTAGATATTGCTGTAACCAGATCAGAAAGCTGTTGTTAAAAAACCAGGCAGTGATGAAAATTTCACTGTAGCTAAATACAAACACGAATTGGCAAAACCATACTCGCAAGTTGATCTGTTTATTTGTAAAAAAAAATTATATTTAAATTTAAATTTAGAAGTTGTTTAATATTTAAAAGAATTTGGCTCTGGCAAGTTATTTACATGGCCCTTCTTTCCACTGCACTATGACGTTCACCACAGAGTCAGAGTTAAAGTACGTGGGCCAACAAGAATTAGAATCCAGCACAAATATTTTGTCCAATCTCTTGATCTCTTTCATTGCTCCAATTCATTCTCCTTTTTCAAGTTGAGCGGTGGCAGTATCGCTGCCGACTTAAGAAATGCCTATCCAAAAGGTTACAGGGATTGTGTCACGGACAGTACTGTTTCAGTGGCGAAACTGCACAAAAATTATAATTACATGAGGTACTTTTGATTCAGTACAAAACTTACTCCAGATAATAAATTAATTCTTGATGGAAAAACAAACGATATAGGTTGCCGAGACTTCAAAATTAATTTAAACGTTGGCCACGTAAACGTTTTAAAATTTAAATCCTGACTATCCGTACCCAAAGACACTTTTCAGCACTTTCATTCACCTGAATGAATGAATGAATGAATGAATGAATGAATGGATGGATGGATGGATGGATGGATGGATGGATGGATGGATGGATGGATGAATGAATGAATGAATGAATGAATGAATGAATGAATGAATGAATGAATGAATGAATGAATGGATGGATGGATGGATGGATGGATGGATGGATGGATGGATGGATGGATGGATGGATGGATGGATGGATGAATGAATGAATGAATGAATGAATGAATGAATGAATGAATGAATGAATGAATGGATGAGAACTTTATTTACTTGACAAGGCCTTATAGGCTGGGAAAATCCCATACTAATCTGGGGGACACAATATAACTAGATACTAAAATTATAATTGAAAAAAATATAATAGTACCATAAAACTCTAATACTAATCATACTAATCTAATAAACTAGTAGTGATACACTAGTGATAATCTAATAATTGAATAATAATCGCTAAAAAGTTGATACAAAAAATGATAAAACTATATAGTTTTGATGAGCAGAGGGAACAGCTCTTGCATCCATCGTCCACCAGTGAACTTATATCACATTTACGAATTTTGTTTTTAAACGCATTTAAAGTTTTTGCAGATCTAACATCTGGAGATAATTTTTCCCAGAACCTTATTATTTGACCTCATTATTTGTGCTTCTAGCTGGTAAACATAACTGAGTGTATTCGAAAAGATTTAAAGTATGGATAGGCGCATTTTGCGACATTCGTAAATGTGTTGTTTTGCCAAAATTAAAATATGATTAAGAAGTAGAAAGTCTTCTTTCCTTTGCCAACTTCCAAAAAGTATGTCGGTGTTTGAAAGTTCCTCTAGAATTATGTTCAATTCATTACACCAACTAATAAGGTCCAACCAGAAATTCTTAGTAAAAGAACAAGTAATAAACAAGTGCTCGAGGGATTCGCTCTCTCTGTCACAGAATATACATAATGGTGAAGTTGCCAAACCTATTTTATGAAGAAATGAGTTGATAGTTAGATATCTGTTTCAGATTTTGTACTGGAATTCTCCAGATATAGTGTCTATGAAAACCTTAGAAGGTTAAAAGCTGATCAACTTTCACCTCTAATAAATCTTCAGTCATTTTCAGCATATAAGTCCGAGTAAAACTTTTAAATTTCCTTCATAACATTCTTTTAATTGAAGGAGATAATTAAGAAAAATGGCTAAAACGCTGGATCACGGATGTAATGCTAAAACATAGCATCTATCCGTATTTCCCCGTCCATTTAGTTGACTGCCGTGTTCTACTGACAAATACGCAAATCTCATTGGCTCATGCAATCATCATTGTCTCAATACTAGCTGATAGACAATAATCGCGTCCTCTATATCCGCGAAAAGTGAAATTCCCTTTTCTTCTCTTGTAAATGCGACCTAACTGATCTTTGCCTTAGAATTACAATTTTTTTTAGTTATCTACTAAAATCATCAGGATAATTGCCAGTGTTTTCTTTGAGCAATAAACAAGGTCATTCAGAGGAACCTCGGCATTGCAATGCAGTTATTCATCAAACAATTCAAAGGCTATTTACAGCGGTCTTACCCAAGCGAGTATAAGAGAGACATACGCATAGGATTCATTATCATTTCGATAGAAGACACGTCCGGTTCTTCATAGCTTTATTCCAGTAATAAACGTACTTACCAACCCCTCTTCTCCCTTCCATCCCCTTTGCATTTTCGTTCTAGCTTCGATTTTTTGTTTATTAGCTTTTTATTATATTATATTTATCTCCAAATTTCCAGACATTTCTTTTCAGCTATGCAGTCGGTAAGTATGTTTGTCGCAGCTGCCTAAGCCGTTTCCACGTGGTCGACGCTTCGTTCAACTTTTCCCTACTTTGTGGTTAATATTTGCCTTCTACTTTGCGTTCTGTGCTTTTGGCTTTTACTTTATTTTGCTGGCGTTACCATTCATTTTTGTTTATCTCTCCTTTCGTTCTCTGCTGCCGCTCCTGGGATGATAGTTTTTCAAGGGAGTCTATTTCCCTGTCGGATTACTGACGCGCAAAACTGTCATCCCCTGAGCCGCGTTTTCCTGTCGTTGTTCTTATGCCGTATTTTTGTCTTTCAGGTTATAATCTTCTCGACAGGGTTTTCCTGTTTTGCATTTCAAGTGCAGCAAATCAGCCTCTACTTTTTCCATTGCCGGCTCAGGGGATGACAGCATGAGTATTAGTCCGTGGGCATTTAATTTCTTTCCGCTCCTGTTTTGCGTGTTTTTTAATGTTTTTACACCTGATCAGGTAAATATCATTTCTTTTAATATTTTGTTATACCGTGTGCCCACATTTTCTACTACTTTCATACAGTTCATTCATTATGCTGTTTTGTTTGTTCTGTACTGTGGCTCCAGAGCAGAAGTTTACGGCAATTTTTGTTTCCTGGCTCTGTCTTTCATATGCTTTTGCTGTTGTTTTGAGCGGGTCCCAAAAGGTTTTCCCGCTCTCGCCGCGAGCTAATTGGCTTTATTTTGTCTCATGCCTTGTTGTTTTGCATATGCTTTTGCTGTTGTTTTGAGCGGAGCCCAAAAGGTTTTCCCGCTCGATCTTGCCGTGAGCTGTTTGGCTTTATTTGTCTCATGGTCTGTTGTTTTGCATTTGTTTTTGCTGTTGTTTTGAGCGGAGCCCAAAAGGTTTTCTCGCTCTCACCGTGAGCTAATTGGCTTTATTTTGTCTCATGGCTTGTTGTTTTGCATATGCTTTTATTGTTCTTTTGAGCGGAGCCCAAAACGTTTTCTTGCTCTCGCCGTTAGCTAACTGGCTTTGTTTGTCTCATGGCCGGTTGTTTACCATACGCTTTTACTGTTGTTTTGGGCGGAGCCCTAAAGGTCAGTCTTGCTCTCGCCGTAAGGCAATTGGCATGTCATGGCTTGTTGGTTTGCATATGCCTTTGCCGTTGTTTTGAGCGGAGCTTGCTCTTGCCGTGTGTAATTGGCTTTATTTTGTTCCATGGCTTCGTTGTTTTTGCATATGCTTTTCTTGTTATTTTTGAGCGAACCGCAAGGTTCTTTGCTCTCGCCGTGAGCGGGCTTTACTTTGCCTCATGGCTTTGTTGTTTTGCAATATATCTGTGCTTTTGTTTTGAGCGGGGTGAGTTTATTTGGCCGGGTTAATTTTTATTTCATGGCCTTGTCTGTTTTGTATATTCCCTCGCCATTTGTTCCTAGCGGAGTGCAAATGGTCTTCTTCCAATTCTTCTTGTTGGCTTCGTTGGCTAAACTTTACAATACCCGGCCACTTTCGAGCACCACAAATCTACTGCTCCCGTGGTCCCTCAGTCATTGACTTATAATGTAGTTGAACAACTGCTCCCGCAGTCCTGCAGTCCCTTAGGCGATGAATAACTTAGATTAAATGTGATGAACTAGTGCTCCTGCAGTCCTGCAGTCCCTTAGTCAAGGAGTGCTCCCACAGTCCTGCAGTCCCGTAGTCAATGAATTACTTAGATTAAATGAGTTGAACTAGTACTCCCGCAGTCCTGCAGTACCATAGTCGATGAGTAACTAAATTGAATGAGTTGAACGGCCTTACAGGTATTACAAGCTGGGAAATGAACTTTGGTCTAATCGTCCTGGCCGCCTAAGGGATAAGGGTAGGTTTAGTGTTAGGGGAAGGTTAGGGTTAGGAGGGTTAGCACTGATGGACAGTGATTAGGGTAAAGCACTGACTCGAAGTGGTTAGCTTTCAATTGTTGTTATGGGTTAGGGTTAGGGTTAGGGCTAGGGCTAGGTTAGGGTTGGGGGGCTAGCACTGATGGACAGTGATTAAGGTTAAGCACTGACTCGAAGTGTTTAGCCTTCAATTGTTGTTATGGGTTAGGGTTAGGGTTAGGTTAGGTTAAGGGTGTTAGCACTGATGAACAGTGATTAGGGTTAAGCGCAGACTCGAAGGGGTTAGCTTTCAACTGGTGTTATGGTAACACCATATATAATTATATTGGCAACGAATAGCGATAAGGGTTAAGCACAGACTTGAAGTTGTTAGCGTTTATTTCTTATGATGGCCCAAAGGGCTCACAGCAGTAAATACCTAATTACAATCATATCAACAATATTTATGGAGTGGAAACTAACGATGTACAATCAAAACAAGGAGATATATTTACAAACTAAATTATTACAACTGAATCAAAGTTATTTTACGACAACGGGACTGCAGGACTGCGGGAGCACTAGTTCAACTCTCTTAATTTAACTTATTCATCGACTACGGGACTGCCGGACTGCGGGAGCACAAGTACAACTCATTTAATATCTTACTCATCGACTACGGGACTGCTGGTCTGCGGGAGCACTAGTTCAACTCTCTTAATTAATTTAAGTTATTTATCGAGTACGGGACTGCAGGACTGCGGAAGCACTAGTTCAACTCATTTAATATAAGTTAGTCATCGACTACAGGACTGTAGGACTGCGGGAGCACTAGTTCAACTCATTTAATATAAGTTAGTCATCGACTACAGGACTGCAGGACTGCGGGAGCAACAGTTCAACTCATTTAGTATAAGTTAGTCATCGACTACAGGACTGCAGGACTGCGGGAGCACCAGTTCAACTTATTTAATATAAGTTACTCATCGACTACGGGAATGCGGAATGCGGGAGCACAAGTTCAACTACATTTAATTCCATGACTGAGGGACCACGAAAGCGGTAGATTTGTGCGCTGAAAAGTGGCCGGGTATTGTAAAATCGCTCCGCTTTGTTTTTATAGAATCGTTTACTTTTATTTGGTGCGTTTTGAGTTTTGGGTGCTATTTACAGCGGCCTTACCCAAGCGAGTATAAGAGAGACATACGCATAGAATTCATTATCATTTCGATAGAAGACACGGTAGGCTTTTCCTATGGCGCCGCTGTTATGCTCCTTACGCGTTCTCCACTCCATGCTGCCTCTTTCAAATGATTTTTGTTTTTCTGCCCTCCCTTTCCCTCCCTTTCTTTCACTGGCTTGTACCTTTCATCTGAAATAGGCCGCCGCGGGTGAGACCGGTGTAAACAGAATACTAAATGCTGCACAAAAATCAAGTTTATTCACTTATTTCTTGTTACGTACACGTCTTAACAGTGTGCTATCAGTCATGACATTGTGTATGTTTATTTGATTATTCGTTTCTTACTGGCTTTTCTTTTTTATTTGTTTTTACTTAGTTTTTCTGTTTGGGAGATGACTGCGTGCTCTTAAGCTCGGCTCATTACATTTTCTTATTCTCCATTTTTCAGTTTTTCTTCTTCTTTTTTTGTCTTAATTTTTGTCTTTGTTTACCTTAGTTAAGGACGGTGCTCCTTTTGTTTCAGTTTTTTCCCCTTCGTTTGAAAAAAGAAGATAATCCTTTACTTTTTTGTGCTTGGTTTGATTAAGTGTTTTTCTTGAAACAAATTGACGTAATGACGTAATTGTCAACTGTATGACTGCATGCTCGGCATTCAAGATGGCGGCTCAAAATTCAAAATGGCTTCTTTGTGACGTCATTGCGGTCATGAAACGTCATAATTGACAAGTCATAGACCCAATCTGTTAAGCTAATGACGTACTATAAACGTGCCAAGTTTCATCACAAGAGCGCGAATACTTTTCGAGCCCTCCCCCCCCCCCCCCCCAGGCTCAGAAACTCAAAAAAAGCCCAGGCGAAATAGGGTTAAGACCACTATGTGGAAAAAGCAGTTTTTTGGGGTTAACCACGCATTTTTCAGAGATAATTGAGCTTAAATTTGGAAAGAAATTGCCATACATTCTTTGTATTCTAACGATTTTAACGCGCGCTTAATTATCTCTGAAAAATGCGTGGTTACCCACATTTTTCTTGTTGGATTCCAATAACCTATGCTAAGATCTACTTTTTCCCTTTAAAGGCATACCTTTTGCAAAAATACATCTGTATTAGGAGGCACCATCCTTAAATCACTTTTCACTATACCAAAACAATAGAAATGTGGATATTTAGACAGAAAGCTATACCCGCAGTTGGTTGCGATACATGCTATAACGGGTATTCCATTTCCAAATTAAACTAGGAGAGAGGCGTGAACCCGGAGATACTAGCGCTTATGCGCTACTCTTCAATCCGAGTTTGAAACAAAGTTTACTACTACTACATCCTGGAATCCAACCAGGAAAAACTGATAGAAGGTGAGTGCTACCATTGCTGCGCCAGCGATAGGCAATGTACTAACAGGCGAGATTTATTCACAAAACAAAATTGCTCATGCACGCTTTACGTGCCTCATTTTCGTCCCCAGAACCGCCTGGCCCCGGGGGGGGGGGGGGGACTCCCATATGAGACTGACGGGGATGCTCGTCGGAAAATTAGAATTAAACCCCTAAAGGAGACCAATCTGGGCGTGGCTCAGGCGTTATTTGAACCCTAAAGGAGACCATGCCAAAACAGACAACCAAATAAAAGTTACAGTGATTTTTAATTGCACTTAAGATTGACGCTAAAGATTGACGGCGTTTGGTTTTTTCATATAGATATTTCTTTACGCACAACCCTAAGCGATACCTGTACAGGTAAAAATATTGGCTTTCCGTCCTGTGAACCCTAAGCGAGACCAAAATCTGCAATTTACACCCCTAAGCGAGACGACGAGCATCCCCGTCACTTTCATATGGGAGTCCCTCCCCCGGGCACCTGGCCCTCTCAGCCGCCCGCACCTGGCTGGGCGAGAATGTCAAATACTGTAGACGAAACGTCGTATCGCATAAACGGAGTGTCACATCGTGAAGACGTAAAGTCGAACGCAACGGACAAGACATCGTATCGTGAAGTTCGAGTTCTCGCTTCACCTAAGACGGAAAGTGAAAACAATAGGCCTGCGGCACCGGGAACCGTTGCAACGTTGCCCGCTGTTAACTACTAATTAAATTAGTAACAAAGTTTTTATTGGTCAAAGGAGCATTAGCGCGAAATTCAAAGAGACTTTCTCAGAAAAATAATCTTTAAAGTACGATTGCCGAGCCCAATTTAACACACGATATATGTTTTGAGGCAACAAGTAATACAGCGTAATTTCAGCGAAATTGTATGTGAGGAAAGCTACACCTTTGAATACAACTCTTTGTATGTTCGAAATATCTGCTGTTTTCCGTATTTGCGATGACAGAAACATCACTTACATGTAAGACCATTGGTTCAAATGTTCGCGGAAAATCAGACACCCGAATAGCGCGCGATTCCTCCTGCGCGAAACAAAACAGTAACATACAACAGAATAAAAATGAAAATACAATGTTTTCGATGACTTGTGGCGTTATCTGCCCAAACGTTTGTCGTACATTTTTGATATATTTACAAACTGTAAATGTTCATCGAAAATATTCAAAAAATAAATCAGAAATAGCGTCCACCGCATAAAAAAATAATCGCCTTCCACGGTATTTGTTATTGTCCATTTCAAAGTCGCGGGAAAGTCTGCACCAGAAATAACAGTTCTCTTTCTTCTAGCTTGAGTCCCCTTAAGCTTGCACAGATTTCTCGTACAGAGCTGTAAGAGCATAAAAAGGCAACAGAAAGAACGGTCAACTGTTCGTTGGAAGAAATGTTTATGCTCCTCAAACGACCAAGGTACACTTTCGCTTTGAATATTTCTTGGTCAGATATTTTCATACAGCATTCGATGTCAACAGCTGTAGATGTTTCGCTTTTGCGACAAGTTTAAGAAAATCCTCTGCGCCGGAGATAGAAGTTTTCTTCAAGTTTATCCACGTTAACTGTGCAAAGAATCTTAGCGGTACTTTCTGATACACTGCTTCCCCGTGTTGCCTAAATACCGATGTTCACAGTGTAGCAACTCTCGGGCAGTCCATTTGCGGCCTTGAAATACAATTTTCCACGACGTTAGGCATACAGACGCCACACTACGAGATCTTCTGGCTCAAGATATTGAAAAACAAGCTGCTAAAAAAGAGAAGAGCTTCAACATGCTTTCAAGATGCTTTTTCGATTCCCTGATACAGATTACTTTCACTGCGTACGTGACCGCCGCCATCCTATGAAATTCGAGACAAGACCGCAAAACCCGACCGCAAAACCCTCGTAACTCACATGCGAATGGGCGTCAACAGCGGTGGTTGGACACGGTCCGAAAGGCATGGTGGATCATTATATTAGCCAATCACGAGCAGTCTCTTAACCAGGACGAGAAATCAACATGGCGGCCTTTGACGGGAATGCAAGCTTCACTTCTTGTCATTTTAACGTGCTATCTGTCCCCAGTGCAACTTACATTTAACAAGAATAATTAGGATTGGTGTGTATCTAGATGTCTTGAGATTTTTGGATCTGGTCATCTTTTGTAAGTCAAGTTTGAGCACAATTTCGTTGTAGGTGGATCGAGTAACGTGTGCTTTCATGATATTTGAGTAGGTCTTACATTTTGAGAATTTGTAGGCTAACCCAAAAATCTAAAACCGTTTATTTTACACCAAGATCAAGATGGATAAATTTGCTTTTATAAAATCATATAGCGCCCGATAGCGCCCCTCTAGTTTGAGAATTATGCGTTGTTTAAGTTGTCGAATTTTCTCTCCAATATTACTCTCACGCTGCGAGATGTGAAAATTACCCGCGAAATATTAACTTGAGTGATCGTCTTATTTTAATTATGACAAGTATCAACAGTATGGTGTGGCATCCCAATCGAGTGTTTTCCCTTCTTTGTTTTGTTGCCTTTAGGTCAAGAGGCAAAATGGTTTCTTCAGTCTGCTCTGTTGCCCTGTATACAACAAACTTTCAAGAATCACATTTTGTTTGCTGAAATGATCAAAATTATTTAGGCTTTAGGGTCTTAATATATAGTCACATCACACAACCTCTGTGCAGTGAACCATTGAGAAAGTTAACAAAAATTCAGTATTGATCAGTAACTCAGATTGGAAATTCACGGTGCTATCTTAAACATGCAAGAGAAACCAAAAATTGTTTGAGATATCAAAAATTTGAGATAGCCAATAGTAAACAAGTGAGCAAGATCAACCAAGGAAAAGAATATAGATGTGAGCAGGTGGGTTCAAGTTAGTGGGGTACATCTGCTGTAAGAAATAAAATCTAGGGCTATTGAGGGAGAATTGTGAATTATTGATTGAACATCCCTTGCAGTTGGTTAGTGTAGTTGTTATTAATAACAATTAGAGCTATTGACACCCATAAAAGGGTTGAGAACTGTGAATTGATTAAATATCCCTTTTGTAATGGAACTCGCAACTTTCGCTTTCTTCATCAATTTTTACATTGATATCAATCCTTATTTGTTTTCTACTGAATTGTCTTCCAGGAGATAGATTTCACACCAAAATTAGTGGTCTTACAGTGTTTACATGATTGTGGTACAAGTTTTTGCACCGAATCGAAAATCTTGATCTGGTACAACAACCAGAATAAACTGGCACTGGTATGACTCGTAGTGGTATGAAATCTTGTGCTGTTATCATTTAAACAAAGTTACACAGAGCCATAAGAGGGAATGAAACTCAAACCTGTATTATGTAAACACCCCTTAAGTTTCTGTTACTTGACTTAACAGGCAGACTTGGTACCCAGTGAGTCCAGCCTTTCATGGAGGGTGGGGTCCAAGTTTAATGGTGGGTGAGGGGAGACAACAAAATACAAAACTTTTATGGAGTTATATCTTGGTATTATTCTGTACTATATTTTGACTATAAGTAAATTGACAAAAAAAATGAGATGCTTTCTGAGTGGAGTATGCTGTTGTACACAAGCTAATCTGCGCTCTGCTTCGTTGTAGTCTGGAGTAAATGAATAACTCCATAATTGTTTTTTCTTTTCATGTATATTACAGTAACTGTCTGTTAGTCTGTTTTATGCAGCCTTATTTTCTTTTGAACAAAAAGGGGGTACCCTTGGCCCCTTCTCTGGACCCACCATTGACTTTTCAACAAGGTGGAGGTCTGAAGTAAACAAACGAAGGACTGGGCCATTGTTTGCAATTCCCTGCAAGCAGAGGCCCCTTTTCCTTTGTATTCGCTGAGCTGACAGGCGGGACGAAAAGGGACCTCTGCCATGGGTCGAAACTCCCTTTGATTCAACCGCCGTCCATGGTCGTGGACGGCGATTTCCGAAACGCATGCTCCCTGTATTGTTTGCTGACCTTGACTTGAGCCCACTGTATCTCGCGCATTCCTTTACAGTTATTCCGCTGTCAGTTAGTGAGCCCGCATAGTAACATGCCGTCCTGGAAAGAGAACTAAACTCGTGAAGAGTTACAACGTTTACTTTCTCTCGTTTTTGTTAACATGGACGACGAAAAGATAAATAATCAAAAGAAGAAGCTCTAAGAAACACTCGACAAGTTAAGGAATGGAATTTAGAGCGAAGAAAACATCTGTCAAGGCGAATTACAACCTTCCACCTCCAAAGATTTTTCGAGCTGCGGAATTTCTGTGAAATGCTCCAGCACTTCTACGAGACTACGGTAGAGTAAATTACACATTTGATTGTAAATTTGTATTGAAATCGCTTTTTAATTGAGGGATTCTTCATATTCCTTACAGTTCTCGTAAAAGTTTTGAAAAACGTGCACAGTTCGCATCACCAAATGCTCTTCAAAATATCTTGCACATCGAGCGAAATCGCTTGCGCGTAGCTTCCCTCGAAGAAAGAATTGAACGCGTTTGGTCTTCAGAAACAAGTAAAGGCGTGTTTTAATAAATGTATTTATTTAGAAAAGCTTACTGTCTCTTCTTCTGTGTACCTTTAATCATAAAATTTCGAAAAGTAGTAATCTGACCTAAACAGACACAAATGCTCTGTTGTGGTTTGATTTCACGCGCGAGACAACATGAGAAAAATCTCTTGCGGAAATTTTCAAAATTTTGACTTTGAGATTGTATTTTTGGCTAATTCTTAATTGGCAACTGGTGTATTTTATTTTAAAGTAAGAAATTTTAACTATTCTAGATCAAGTGAGTCCTGTTTTTTCGAACCTATAAATTGTCCTTTCGTACTGCACATGGGTTGTTTATTACCAACTGCTAATTTAGTGAAGCGATCATAAAACACGCAACCTTCAATGGGTTAAATCCTCTTTGATTGCTGGAGTTGTGGTCATATTAAAAAAGCTTCCTTGTCCAGATAACTTGAAATTAATACCGTAGATTAGACAGCAACTTTTTTTAGGGTTTTGGTGATCTCGCCATTCACGACAACAAAACTGTGCAGGTGTTTTTTGGCGCGCTAGTTGAGAAAGGTGGCAGTCGTCAGCTGATCACGTGCTAAAACCATCACGTAACGTTTCGGTCGCTAAGTAACCGTGGCGCATGCTCAACACAGTTCATTTCGACCCATGGCAGAGGTCCCTTTTCGTCCCGTCCGTCAGCTCAGCGAATACAAAGGAAAAGGGGTCTCTGCTAGCAGGGAATGTTTGCAAGGGGTAAATGCTCAAAGGTCAAATTTAGTTAAGAGTTTGCGCTGTAGTTGGAACAGCATTCTAATAATTATAAAAATATCACTTTACGCATTGAAAGAATTGACAGATTTGTAGAAATGACATTGGATGTATTGCTCTAATGTGCTTCACTAGTTTTAAAAGGATCCAAGCTAAACAGGTTCTCTGTGACCTCGATAATTTTGTCGTGATAATCAGTGCAAAGCCCCCAACAACCCTGTATTAAGGGTAAAAAACTATTTTCTGCTTGAGGTCCTTGTGGGTAAATGAGTCAATGCTTTCATTGAAGTAGCTGAGAGAAAAAATATGGGTGCACTGTATACAGTATTGTCACACATTCTACAGGCTGAACAGAGCCTTGTTAAATTTTCTAAAGACAGATTTTCATGTCCACTACAAAAGAAAGTGGAATTCTCATTCAATCACAGACTAACTCTGTCAGCATCAGTTACTTTCAAAAGCAAAACAAATTTTAAATTAATTAATTCATATTGACAGCTAGCAATTTGAACAATTATATTTTAATACAGCCTTGTTCACCTAAGCTGTGAAAGTATAATTTCAGACAAGCCCTTCAGGATTACTACATCCTGCATCAACGGTATTTTTGAGAAACAGAAGCTTTTGGACACCCTAGAAGTTAAAGGACTGTTAATGCTATAAAATGAACATCCGTAAGGTTTTTCATGACACGTACTCGACGCTTATCCATCGGGCAAAACTCACGATTTCACACAACTGTAGCAATTACAAGACCTCAGAAAGCCAGGCATCTGTGTTTTCACTTTCGATGATTGGAAATAAGTCCTTCATGGCCCAAGAGGCTATTCATGGTGAGATGTTTGCACATATAAGTTACTAAAGAAGCCTTGTATTCCTGGTAAACCCGGGATTGCAGTCTCCACGTGTACGCGTTCAATGGATCAATGCACGAAACTAGCCGTTAAAATGTTACATCAAATATTCAGATGTAAACAAAGGATAATTAAACCACAAGAATCGGAGAAACTTCCATCTTTGTTATTTCCAGCTCTTGTCGTTGATTTTTTTTTGCTCTTCGAGATCCGCACAGTACGAAGGTTCATTGCAACTGAGCTCGAATCGATCGATAGCCCCATCATGCTTTGCGGACCGTGTCCAACCACCACTGGGGCGTCAACAAAACCAGGAACATGGAACATCCCGGAACATTCCGGAACATTCCGGAACATCACGGAACAGGGCAAATTATCACAAAATAAATGAAAAAAAGTAATGAAAAAAATTCTGATCGTCGATAAAAGATAATTAATAAAATGAAATGAAATAAAATAAAATAAAATAAACGATATAGAATAAATGGATAAATAAATATATGATCTGTGACTAAATGAACGAATATACTAACTCTGGCTAAATGCGCCTCATTTCTCGAATTAAAAAATTTCTCGGATAACATTGAGGCTTTATTTTGGGCATCGAGAGACGGTTTACTTGATATGAGAAAATAAAGCATTTTCTCAGTCACGCACGCAGTAGTCTCCTTTGGCGTTGCGTGACGACCCTAAGAACGGCTGCGTAGGAGACTACTCATGTAGTCACGCAGTTCCACTTTCCTGGCACCCTTTTGAGTTTCCTGGTCTCATGTTTATTCGGTTGTTTCAGGAGATTTTGTGTTTAAGTTGATTTAAGTTGAAAGTAAAAGTGTGCAGAGATGAATGAACCTAAATTATACTAACCTGAAAGAAAAAGTCAGCTGTTCTATACTTGGGGATCGCACCTTCTGAGATAACAAATTTCCCTCCCTTTCTCACGCTGCAACTGTAAAAAGGCACTGCTTTCGGTGAGGGTTTGTGTTTCAAACTGAAATATCTGACACAAAAATTACATCACTTTTTTAATTTATTTATTATTTTCCTAAATTTATTCTTCTTGTCTTTGTCTTTTCTCCGCCGTAATGATGAGTTAATTTGATGTGGTTTTACTTTTGTTCAGTTTTTCTGCAAATCCATTTCTTTGTCACAGATCTGGTAACTCTTACTGGTTACTATGTGGCTTAATCCATTTTTTTTTAATTCAGAAGGAGGCCAAGAAACCAACAAGGTAGAAAATCACTTGATAAAATTGGCGGGAAAGTACTACTGTTAGACCTTATATTAAATTTTGTTTGTTTGTTTGTTGGTTTGTTTTTTGGTTGTTTCTTTAATTGCTTTCTCTTCCTTCCTTTCTTTTTTTTTCATTTATTTTGTGATAATTTGCCCTGTTCCGGGATGTTCCGGAATGTTCCATGTTCCGAGTTTTGTTGACGCCCAGTTACGAGCGTGTAATCAACAATTTTCGTAGAAAATACGGAGAGAACGTAATTTCAACCAATCAAATCGTTGCATTTAAATTGAATAAGCCAATTATGATGCTGTCGCGCGCGACATTCTTTGCATTCCGATGCCGATGGCGATTGGTAAGGTAGCTATAGATCACCAGCCGAGGGGAAGTTTTAACCCGAATAATTGGCGAATAACCTGCGAATCTTGGGTTTGGTTCTACTGAACTTCTTCATACAGACAGAACAGCTGCAGTTTTGTAAATTGTCAAACAGAAAAACTGTTCACCTTTCACGTCACAGAGACCTAGAAATAGCATTGTTTGGGTTCCACGAAGAACCCACAAAATCCGCCATCTTTGCTTTAGAAGTCGTAAACCAATCAGAAGTCATGTAGAATGGTGCCAATCAGCGACCGTTTTACGTCGCTATGTGCCAGGGTCTTCTCCCGAGCCGCCGCCATATTGAAAAGCGAGAAGACCCTGGGGACGAGATTGAGGTTGGGTCTTCTCCCGAGCCGCCGCCATTTTGAAAAGCGAGAGGACCCTGGGGACGAGGTTGCGCGCAAAAACGGAAACTTTCGAAGTTTCGAGAGGTTTCCCTCCACGTGACAAGCCTCTGTTTGACACGTGATAAGTGTATACGTAATGCCAAGTATTTTTGTTTTTTGGGAGTGATAATGGCGGCGGCGAGTCCTCCAAAGGCGAGAATGAGGCCAGTTGGCGGTGCGCTGAACTACCAATATCCACTTGTCTTTAAAAGCTTTATTATTAAGTTTGTGAAGTCGTTAGTTAAAGATGATCGAGCGTATTTCAGATATTGGTGTTCGGATGTAATTCCACGGGCAAAGTTAGATATCAGTGTTGACGATGATGGTGATATTTTAAAGTTAATTGAGTTTCTGCAAAATGATAATAAGTTGTCTTTTACCGACATGTCTTTCCTTAAAGGGTTTCTGACAGCTATTGATCGTATTGATTTGCTAGAAATGTTAAAACAAGTTGAATTCCGTATCGCTATTGGGATTATTCTGGAATATTTAAACGTAAATGTACAACAAGGAAGTTACAATGCTTGGAACTTACATGACGACATTATAGAGTTCTTAGTTACGTCTAAAGATAAAAATCAGGAACTGATTTCTCAAGCTGTGGAACTGTTAAAACTACTTGATGATAAAAGTATAATCCTTGAGGCACTGGATGATATGAATCAGGAGCGTCAGCCAAGCCCTCAGTCATTCTGGTCTACATTAACAGCTTTGTTAGTGATTCTGGGCGAGCTCTACTTTTCCATCAGTTCAGATTCAGCAGTGAATATTAACGAGTTACTAGCAGAATGGATGCTTAAAAATGGTGGTTTAGTAAGTACACATTTAAATGTACATGTTGCCTGGATGTTTCCATTAGTGATAACATTTGATCAGACAAACATTATGGGTGTAAAATAGTAGTCTTATAATGCCCATAATATGTGAATTTGCTTTGCAGTTTCACAGGCTGGTGCAAGTAGGTATGCACTCAAGAGTTGAGGAAAAAAAGTGAAATTCTGGTCATTAAAAATGTGAAATTTAACAGGAAATATTTCAGAATGAATAGTGAAAACATTTAACAAATAACCAAAATATTTCTGTTAAAAAAATTATATGACCACATTGCTAACATAAACATTTTTCTGAATTTGTTGCAGACCAATGATGGGAAAAGATTTAGTGGCTAAATTCTATAGAGAAAAAAAGTTTCTTATGTGTGGTTCATTTACAGCCACATTTGGCCATTGTATAGTTCAAAACATCAGAGTATTTGGGCTGATAGTATATCTGTGCCTTACCTATTCTAGGTACCCAAGCATGAATCACTTCAAGATAATAATAAATGTTACATAGATAGATACCATTAAATTTTGTGCAGCTATCTTTAAAAAGATCTCGGAATATCTAATTGGACAAAACAATTCACTTCTGTTCAGAAATCCGAGGTAACTGACCTGATTTTCATTACATTTGTGTACTATGAATGCCACTCCAGCAGAAGTGGGAATTATTTAATATTCAGTTTGTTTTAGTTTTTGTCACTGCTCCAGGGCATATAATTTATTAAAACCCAGGACTAAATCCAAGCATGTAATTGCTTAAAGGGGCAGTCTCATCAATTTTTAGTATCACTGTGAAAAGCCAAATGACACATTTTTATCAATGGAAGCCTAAAATTATGGTCCAGTAGCATTAAAATGGGTATTCCAGTACATGGAAACTATAATAAGTATGTCTGGATAGGGATGGCTAGGATGGAAATGGCATCCAACTTGAAAACTTCTGGCAGAATTTTTCAAGTTTCTGCCCTTGTGTCTCAGATAAAATCTCTAAAAACTAATTTTGGCTTGTTTTGGTTTTGAAAATTCATGTAATATTGTCCCCTTGGTGGTCTAAAAGCAATAAATTATTCATGTGTGAGCAAGGTACTTTGATATAAATTAATCAAAATTGTGACAGTGAAGATAGGAAAATCACCAGTGAGACTGGCCCTTTAATGGTCCAGGACCGGAGCAAAATAGTATTTTCATTGTGTTATTTTGAGAACCTTTCAAGAGTGTTGTATATTGTAGATTGTAGATTGTCTTCTTCTTCTTGGAACCTTTCTTTATTCGTTGTGCATCCTGAGTATGCATGGTTTTTACCAGCCCTAAAAACAGTCCGGCCACAATGTTTCTAACCCTCTAACCCCCCAAAAAAGGCCCAGATCACAAATTAAAAAAAAAAGGCCTTGGCACCCTGTCACTAATTTAATAAACCTCAATACCCTCCCCCCCGGATTGATAGTTCACATGCAAAACCAAGCATACCAAATGTACTCTGACTATAATTATACTGGCTTTTAATCTTGAATGTTTTTCTCTTTTTAAAACAGGAAGCTTTTGCAGACTTCATTAGAAAGAAACAAAAGTATGAAAGCAATGGTTGTGCAATGTCTTCAGTTAAGGACTCACTAAAAGAAATCATCAAGCTTGTTGGAAATCAAGTGGATATGCATTGACATGATAAACAGTCACATTGACGTGATTGACGAATATTGTTCAACAAATATACAATAATTAATAATTATTAATAATATTATTATACCTACCCCCTCTCTTGAACTGCCGCCTTGCCGTGGTAGAGGGGCTTGTGCGTCTCTATGACCCTGAGAACTCAGCCGACGGAGGCTCAGCCTCTGGCAGGTACAACCAAGCCGGAAAGATCAATGGTGAGAGACCAGACAAAAGGGCAGCCAATTCATTCTACACAAGGAACTTCCAGCAGATGCCAATGGACTGGTATCATTGTCTTGAATGAAATCCATTTTGTAATGGACATTGAAAAATATTGTAATTGTTAACTTAGAATATTTAATGATAGTTCATCATGAAATTATGTAAAAGATCTACAAGTAAAACATAATATTTTATCACTAGTAATCTGTTGACTGTTTTTAAACAGCTTAACGTCCCTTTACACGCAGCTCCAAGAACAATACGAAATGTAAGAGCTCAAAGAGATTTGTCAACAAACTGGAATGAAGTGAAACCTTTGTTAATAGTTCTGCCTGATGATATAAACACAAGGAGGCCACACAGCACTGCTGTTACAGAGCGGCATGCTGTAACTTTGCTCTTGGACACCCAGTCGATCACGTTCATATTAGTGAATGGGGGCAGGAGGAGGGGGGTGATTGCAGCCAGTGGTGACCCTCTGAAAGGCCTTGCTAGAACCACAGGCAGTGTACTTGGCAGGAGGTTAACCTGCCAGGCGGCCCATGAAGCATGAAGGATATAAGGATAAAGTCGCACTCGGGCCAAGGAGGCCCACACAGCCGAAGCTTATCCTGGTTTCTGTAGCATGAAGCAACTGAGAGTATTGCTACTTCCCCCTGGATGGAATGCTAATCCATCGCAGGGTTACCCCCCAGCAGTATGCCGCATGTCGCCAGTACCCATTTATACACCTGGGTGGAGAGAGACAATGTGGGGTAAAGTTTCTTGTCTAAGGAAACAGCACGATCGCAGGGACTGAGCGTTGAACCGCCAAACTTCAGATCCAAAGTCCAATGCGCTAACCACTACACCACCGTGCACCCACGCCCTCTGTTACAGAGCGGCATACTGTAACTTTGCACTTGGACACCCAGTTGATCAAGTTCATATTAGTGGATGGGGGGAGGGGGCCTTGCTAGAACCACAGGCAGTGTACTTGGCAGAAGCTCAACCTGCCAGGCGGCCCATGAAGGATGAAGCTGATACAGTATCACTCCCCCTCCACAGATCAGACTACACATGGTCCCTCCTTCTGGTAAAGGATGGTCAGTGACTGCTCGCAGTTGTGTGAGTTCACAAGTTCTCACCAAACTATCTGACCAGAAGGAGGGACTTCCTAGTCTACCCTCAGATGGAATGCTGGTCTCAGGTTATGCCCCAGCAGTTTGTTTAGTTACACTTATGGTTTAAAGGTACCGATTTATACAATTAAAAAAAAAATTATATGAGACTATGAAATTAAAAAATCTGGATTGAAGATGGCAAATGTGAAGTAAATTTCCTTGTTTAAGGAAGAACAATGGCGAACCTTGAGGAACACCTGCACAGTTCTCCACAATATCTTGGTAAAATACTGTTTATTACAGTGCTTTGCTGCACCAAGCTGTTTCCACTTCCAGTAAAAAGGTGTTTTCAGTTTATTCATTTCTGACCGTTTTTTCAAAATTGCATACACCATGAAAACCCTATGCAAAAACGTGAAACACTGCAGTGAGTTCACAGGTTTTATACCTTTTCAGTACACAAAATAATAAAGCAATTATTGCTCTATGTTTGAAGGAAAATGTGCTAATTGACATGAAAAACTTTCATTACTGGCTTTGGAAACAACCTTAACATCAATTTTTAGTCACATTTTTGATGCTAAATTTTCTAAATGACCTCACAAAAAAAGTTCACTGCAAGTGCTTCTTCATGAAATCTATCATCCTTCCTAATGCCAGATCACAAATTTCCTTGCCGTAATTTGGATTTGTAGGATTGGTGAAAGCATGACCTGTGTCATACATAAACAGTTCATAGGTCACTCCTCCTGCATCAAACTTCTCTGCCATGGCCTTGGCATCTTTAGGGGAAGAGAAACCCTCAATGGTATCTTTGCTCCCAAAGTGAGCTTGAACAGGTATTTTGATCTTTCCCACATCACACAGGTCAGAGCTAGGGATGCCATAGAATGGAGCAGCAGCTGAAATCTCTTCGGGAATAAGTGCAGCCGATGCAAGGGTGAGGGCACCACCCATACAGAAACCTATCACACCCACTTTCTTGCAACCTACAAAATAACAGAGATGTGATGATACTTTTATAGTTACTTGGAAAGTATCAAGTAGAATTGCTAACAATAATATTATCTGACAGCTTTCATAGAAAAATAAATTGGTTGAATCTTTCAATCCTGTGCCTAGTAAACAGGTTGACATGATTTACATGTAAAAGGCAGGATGAATTTTGTCATTGTCTTACCGTATTTACTGGAAACAGCGCCGCCTTCGAATAAGCACCACCCCCGAATGAAGGCCGCATTTACGAGCAAAAATGTTAATGAGTGCCGCCCCCGAATAAGCGCCGCATCCTTGCAGCAACAATGTGGCGCTTGTTGATTTTTGATGTGGCTAATGCTGAAATGCTAATACGGCTGATATTGTTATTGCTGTTATTATATTGTTATTTATTTGTATGTGGAAAGGGATATAGAACTTTGAAACTAACTAGTTATTTCGTCCTTACTATACCATTGTTATGAACAAAACAAAGATTAAGAATGATTGTAGGCAGTTTTAAATAAGCACCACCCCTGAATAAGCGCCGCACCGACAAGTCGAAAACTTTTTCCCTTTTAAGAACCCCCTCCTCGGAATTTCCAGTGACCCTCTGAGGAGGGGGTATGGATATTTTCTAGAACCACACATTGGAAATGTAGCCCAATAAATTACCAATTTAATGAAAATTGGTTTTGTGATCAAAATTTGTGTTGTGGTGTGAAATTAAGCAAACAAGTGTAGCATCTTCAAATGCACCAATTGTTTTTTTTTGCTGCTGCAAGTTGACATATCTTATGCATTAATTTTTACAACTTATTCCTGATCTAAAAAATCCACGAAACCCTGAAGTCACTATGACGGTACACTGACTAAAGTGTACAGAAGCCCATGCATGTTAAAAAAAAATTGATAAGCTGGCATTACACCAGGTAATTTTTCATGCATCCTGTCTCATGGTGGCTCAAGACAATGCATCACATCATTGTGAGACAAGCTACAGAAAGAAGCTGTATTTCCACAATCATTTTGAAAAGTAGAAGATGGTTCTACTTTTTGCAATGATTGTTGCAATGCTGTAACAAAATTTTGAGTGTTGCATAGTGTAGCGTGCTTCCTGCAACTTGACTTGCCATGGGGAGATCCAAGATTTTAGGATGGGGGAGTTAAGGGTTCAGGGATCGTGGTACATGATAAGATTATGAAAATATGAATTGTGAAATAAGGTATTTACACAGCTTCCCAAAGGGATGGGTTGCAACCCCCTCAACCCTCCTCCTAAATCCACCCCTGCTTGTTGTGCTACAATATAATCTTAACTGGGCTGGAGTGTTCACATGAGAATATTCTCGTGACAGCCTAGTTTTTTAGGATCTGCATTCTCAAAAGATTGAAAGTTCTCTAAAGGAAATAGGAGTGGGATGAGATCTCAGTAACTGGGCAAACCTAGCTGACCAATGCACATGAACAGTCTCCATGTTGCAATTTCAGCCACACACAAACACTACATCAACATGGATGTTGCATGAGAAAAGGACATACATTTCCAGTAAAACTTTTAAGTAGTGGCATCAGCCCACTGAACCTTCTCTCATAAGCCCCTCCTTGCACTCTATACAACGTATATTTCACAGCGGATGCCCGCATTTGAAACCTGGGGGGGGGGGGGACTCCCATATGAAACTGACGGGGATGCTCGTTGGAAAATTAGAATTAAACCCCTAAAGGAGACCAATCTGTGGGTGGCTCAGGCGTTATTTGAACCCTAAAGGAGACCACACCAAAACGGACAACCAAATAAAAGTTAGAGTGATTTTTAATTGCGCTAAAGATTGATGGCGTTTGTTTTTTTATATATAGATATTTCATTACGCACAACCCTAAGCGATACCTGTACAGGTACAAATATTGGCTTTCCGTCCTGTGAACCCTAAGCGAGACCAAAATCTGCAATTTATACCCCTAAGCGAGACAACGAGCATCCCCGTCACTTTCATATGGGAGTCCCCCCCGGGATTTTAAAATGGTAAGGAGGTCAGAACTTCCCCCTTCCACCCAGACGTATCCATGCAAAAATACTCAGAAATACCTGCTGAAGGACGTCATGAATTCTTGTGAAAAGGTTTAAGCCTCTTAAACGACCAAAATTTTGAATTGTCAAACCTGCCAAAAATTCCTTGAACCACCTCACTACGTAGAAAACCCGAATATTAACCCCCCTCCCCCTCCCCACCACGACCACGACCACCAACACCCACCCCGGCCCAATATATTACCAACCTTTTTCCTTCAAGTACTTAGCAGCCCCAGCAATATCTTGCACTGCCCCTGGCCAGTCCAGATCAGACATGTAATGCCCTGCAGTTTCATGATCTGTAGCTATCTTTCCGCGGTACAAGTCAGGAACAAGGGTTACCAAGTCACCTCTTTCGGAAATCTCTGCAGCTTCATCTATTATGATGTCGTTCATACCACAGGTAACCAAAGCGTAATATGAGAGTTTGTATGGAGCTGAAATTCGATCGAAAATAATCGGCGGTTTTCCGCCGAAAATACATTAAAATCGAAATAAAGTTTAAAAAACCTTACCTGTTGTGTGTTTGCTGTGTTTTCATCGCTTTTCCGAGCTTCCGGAGGCCGTTTTGGACGATTTTCTGCTTAACGGTCGATGCGACGACATGTCACGTACTAAAGACAGCTAAAGGTAGGAAAACGGGAATTCAAAATTGCCAACCGACACTCGAGGTCCCGATCAAAATACCCGCTAAAAATCGATTCAATCTAAAGTCAGCGCTTTAAAACCACAACACATTTCAAAAAGGATAAATCTCCTACCTTTCTATGTGATTCAATCGTCAATTAGTTTATCTCTCGAAGTACAGCCCTGCATTAAAAACGAACTAACTTTTCGACATCGCCGCCATCAAAGGCTTGTAAGGAAAAGAGGGTCAAAACTAACGGTCAAGCCTGGGACAAAGCGCCAAATTTCGCTCCACCGGGGGACGACATGAGTGACTTCTATGTCGCCAAATGCCAAACTTACCCCCTCTCCGGTAAATGAAGTGTTGTACCGCTCAAATTTCGGCGGGAAATCGTGCGCGGGTCGCATTCAGGTATAAAACTTGACTTACCAGAGAGAGGGTGAGTTTGGCATTTGGCGACATAGAAGTCACTCAAGTCGTCGCCCGGTGGAGCGAAATTTGGCGCTTTGTCCCAGGCTTGACCGTTAGTTTTGACCCTCTTTTCCTTACAAGCCTGTGATGGCGGCGATTTCGAAAAGTTAGTTCGTTTTTAATGCAGGACTGTACTTCGAGAGATAAACTAATTGACGATTGAATCACATAGAAAGGTAGGAGATTTATCCTTTTTGAAATGTGTTGTGGTTTTAAAGCGCTGACTTTAGATTGAATCGATTTTTAGCGGGTATTTTGATCGGGACCTTGAGTGTCGGTTGGCAATTTTGAATTCCCGTTTTCCTACCTTTAGCTGTCTTTAGTACGTGACATGCCGTCGCGTCGACCGTTAAGCAGAAAATCGCCCAAAACGGCCTCCGGAAGCTCGGAAAAGCGATAAAAATACAGCAAACACACAGCAGGTAAGGTTTTTTAAACTTTATTTCGATTTTAATGTATTTTCAGCGGAAAACCGCCGATTATTTGCGATCGAATTTCAGCTCCATACAAACTCTCATATTACGCTTTGGTTACCTGTGTTCATACCCCACCATTCTTGCAAAACCACGAGTCCCATGTTTGATTTGCTAGGATCTCCGGTCAGCACACCCGGACAGGCTCCTTGCTTGTTCTCCGAAGGAAAGCAGACTTTTTCCTTTTTTATCATGATGTCGTTGGAATAAAAAAGCCAAGAATAATACCGGCACAACGAAGAAATTCAGCCTCCAATGGATCTTTTCAATCGAAGCACGAAAGCGACAAGGTCGAGTGCGACTTGGAAACTAGTGTGCAGTCTTCCGCGAGCACCAAATCAGATACTGGGTAAAGCTCATACCAAAGCGAACCAATGTCGAAAATAGTCGGCGGTAGCCTCCCACGCAGTCGTTTTTAGGGGAGTCGTATTACTCTCCTCGAGGAGGGTAATACGACTCCCCTAAAAACGACTGCGTGGGAGGCTAAGTCGGCGGGGAAGTCGGCGGCTTTTCTTCGCAAAATAACTAGAAATAAATAAATAAATAAATAAATAAATAAAACTTTGAAAAACCTTAGCTGTTGTGTGTAATCTGTGTTTTCACCGCCTTCCCAAACTGTGGGAGGATTTTTTAGGCGATTTCACTACTTAGTTGACGGCGATTACGTCGAGCAAAAAAAAAAACACGGCCTAATTAACCAGCCTCCAAAAGCTCCAAAAAGCAGTAGAAGCACAGAAAGCAGACAACAGGTAAGGTTTCTCAAACTTTATTTCAATTTTTTTTTAATGAAAACTGGCGTTTTAGATTTTCGATCGAATTTCAGTTCCAAAAAAACTCTTACGGCCTGCCTTTGGTTACCTGTGGAAAATGGCGTTGACGTCGTCCGGATGTACAGAAAATTTTCTTGCTGTTTACAATATTAAAGGAAGTTAACGCCAAATAGCTGGTGAAATTTTCAAATGAAGGAAATCAACGCGAGTCTAGAGGTTTCTTATCCCATCGGGGTTCAAAAAGTGTGGCTGTCGCGGGGGCTGTCGTTGCTATAAGGGGACTCTCGCTATGTAGAGAAAAAATTGTCTGAATGCACGCGCAAAAATGACGAATTCAATTAACTGTAAAAAGTGTAGCAATAACTGAACTCAACAATAGCAAAGCTAACCGTCGTAGAATCAGTGCTTAACCCGAAATAGTGTAGACGAGTTCTTAGGCCTATTAAATCACTATTGATCAGTTCTTAACCCTTGCGCGAGTCCCCTAAAAGTAACGATAGCCAAAAGTGTAGTGAACTCGTCATTCCAAAGGCGTTTTGCGGCCTGAAATACACTCAATCGTGCGCTCAGAGTTATAGTTAGTTGGATGGTCGGTTTGTTGGGGTTGGTTGGTTAGTTAGTCTATTTACCCTGGGAACTGACTTGGGCTGATTAGCTAGGCCCCAAGTACTGTATGCTAATATCCCGAGAAACAAACAGTTCTAAGGGTGAGAGTGAACCTTAATAAAAGTCTGTACACAACTCGACTAAAATTAACTGTTTAATTCCCCTTTATGGCAGGGGGCGTTAGATTCTCCTCATGTATCACACTCAGAACATTTCACAGTAGGTCAGTCCTCCTTGCTTTCATTTGAATTTTTTTAGGTCCGTCACCCACTCCCAATCTCGCCATGGCTACTTTTTAACGTTTAACCTTGGCCAGGCTCTTAGGAAATCTTGGTAAAATTCCAGCCGGCGCTGTGGGCTGGTAGTAATGCTTATGCCTTGCCAATCAGTCGTGGTTCCCAAGCATAAACCACTTCAAAATAGTCATAATGTTGCATAGAGTACTATCAAACTCATGAACATATTGATGAAAACTGTTTTGGCCTTTGTACAGCGATCTTGTCTGTCGGGATCCTGATGTCGGGCGGTTCCATTTGAGGACGGTCTGAGAACTAACTAGTTTATTTTTTCATGTAGGAAGGCTCTCAAAATGATGACATTCTATATCGGGGAGGGGACAGCAACGGGACTTTAATTTTGACCTTGATTTTCCTGAGGAGAGGTTACAGGTTGTTATAATTATCAGAGTACCTGATTGGACATAAACAGGTGAACAAAATCAAACTGGAATGATTCGTTCATCAACATACGGGAAAATGAGGGACTGTCAACAGTCTACCGCATGAAACAAAGCCGCAAACGTGCTAGTTATTGACCACTGGACCACAAAAAGGCAAGGAATCAAAAGTTTTGCTGTAGAGTCTAAAGAAAGTTCTTATAATTATGAAGAGGTACTAGCTATAGTAAGTAGACACAAACTTGTAACAAAAGTAAACGTTGTTCAGGGATTGTTTGATCGTTCTCTTATAGTTATGTTGAATTAAACAAAAACCCAGACAAGTTGACACAATATCTTGGAAGAAAACTGTATGTTATAGCTCTATGCTAGCTCTATTTAAATTAGTTTTATTAATTTCTACTTTTATAGTGCACCTTATTTTATAGAGGGCCACAGGGTCATTATAGTGTTCACCACTGTCACATGCTACCCTCGTGAAATTAAGTCTTTTGATTTGATTTGATTTGATTTGATTTGAAGGCACTGACAGTCTCCATTCGAAATGGTGTTTGTACTTTTAGCAACATCTGATTGGAGAGTAACAATTCTGATCAGAGGATCGTAAAGATCAAGTAAGGTAGGTCAGGTAATATAACTCGGTGCGAGACTATGGTCACTGACGTGAAATACTTTCATTGATAGCTTTGGAAATTACATTAAAATCATTTTTAAGTTACAATAAAATTATTGCAATGCTAAATATTTTTCTAAGGAAGTCTGCCCAAAGTGCCAAATGACCTGACGAAAAAAAAAGAGCTTACTTCAAGTGCTTCTTCATGAAATCTATCACCCTTCCTAAAGCCAGATCACAAATTTCCTTGCTATAATTTGAACTTGTAGGATTGGCAAAAGAATGACCTGCGTCGTACATAAACAACTCGTAGGTCACTCCTCCAGCATCGAACTTCTCCGCCATGGCCTTGGCATCTTTAGGGGAAGAGAATCCCTCAATGGTATCTTTGTTCCCAAAGTGAGCTTGCACAGGTATTTTGATCTTTCCCAAATCACAGAGATCAGCCTTAGGAATGCCATAGAATGGAGCAGCAGCTGAAATCTCTTCAGGAATTAGTGCAGCAGAGGCAAGGGCGAGGGCACCACCCATGCAGAAGCCTGTCGCGCCCACTTTCTTGCAACCTACAAAATAACAGAGATGTGATGATATTTTAGATACCTGGAGAGTACCTAGTAGAATTGCTGACCAAAATGCTGTTATTTGACAGCTTTTTATCCTGTGAGGGGAAATTAAGGGACTGTTGATATACATGTATACCTGTTAACCAGACTGGTGTGATTTAAATAGCAGGATGATTTTTGTCATTTTTTTGTTCCAGGGGAAATTTTAGCCCATTATTGCCAAAATGAAAATTGTGTTGTCACATGAAATTCAGCAAACAAGTGTAGCACTTTCACTGACAACTTCAAGAAAATTATCTCTTTGATCTAGAAAATCAATAAAACTCTAAAGCCATAAAGACAGCTGATGTTTTACAGAATGTAAAAGTAAAAACAATCATTTTGGTAAGGTAGTTTTACACTAGGCAATGTTCTGTACATCCTGTCTGGCTTTGGCTATATGAACAATATGTTGCTGCATTGTCAGATAAGCTGCAGAAAGTATGTCTAACATTAAGCGATGGTAGAGAAGTGTTGCAGCATTGCCACAATTATTTCGAAAGTAGAAGATGATTCTACTGTTTGGGTGTTGCATACTGTAGCATGCCTCTACCCTGCAACTCAACTTGCTGTGCCTCAATATAACCTTAACTGAACTGGCAGTGTTCAAATGAAAAAAAATTCAGCCTTATTACTACAATCTGCATTCTCACACAATAGCAAGGTAAAAGGTTTTATTAAGGAAACAGGAGTGGGATAAAATCTCAGTGCAGGCTCAGCTGGGCCAGCCTAGCTGACCAACTCATGGGAACAGCCCTAATAAGCTGTAATTTCAGCCTGATAATATAATAACAATACTAATATTTATTATTTCTATTGTGCATTTTCTATTTAAACAATAGAGTTCTTCTGTCGAAGGCACTATTGTGCGATAGGTTACCGGTGGAAATTTGATGTTCACAACAATTATTTACCCAAGAAGATAGTTTGGGGGGCATATATGAAGTATGAATATCAAATTTCCAAGGGAACCTATCTCACATAGGCTCTGAGACAGAAGGGCTCTATTGTTATTATTGTAGAACACTAAATTTTGAGCGAAAAATTGCCAAAAATGGGCACTATGCACTGATAGGTGCCCGCTGAGCAGAGAGGCACTATAGCATCACGTGATCGATTTCGACCAATGAGAGCGCACCAAAATTTAGCATTGTACTATAAATATAATAGCTTATCTGACAATAGCTTATCTAACAATGCAGCACCACAATCATATTGTTTTTAGCCTGTGACAGCCAAACACTACAGGGATGTTGCCTCGGAAGGAAAGGATATTAATTTTAAGCAGTGGCACCATCCAACTCAACTTTCTCTTATAACCCCCTTCTCGTACCTTATATAGCATATATTTTCAGGGGGATGCCTGCATTTAAAAGTGGTAACATGGTAATTAAAGAGGTCAGGAAGAATACTCAACTTCCCCCTTCCACCCAAACATATCCTTAAAGCTCGCACCTTTGGCACTTTGCAGTTGCCTCGGTCATCAGAAATGTCTGGCTGCGGCCCTGTTTTAACAATTATTGTTAAAACAGGGCCTTAGCCAGACATTTCTGATGACTCAGGCAACTGCAAAGTGCCAAAGGTGCGAGCTTTTAGGGGGTCTGGAGGCATGATCCCCCAGAAAATTTCGAAATCTAGACATAGACAAATGCCATTTTTAGCGTTTTCCTGGTGATATTTTCCACCAAACATAATCAAAATCCAAACTAATGTTAATTTGCTGTCAGTTCTTCCCTTTAAAATTTCCACAGTTTCATTCACAAATGAAATTCTAGAAGCTCTGAAATGTTATTTCAGCATTTGTGACAAAAAAACTATCAATCTTGTGGACGTGCACCAGTTCAAGTGTACTAGTGCTGAAGTGTACTCTCTAGCTATCGGCCTCGCTTTTATTTGGAGAAAGCTAAAGCAATTCTCATGTGATCATTGATGTCCCACTTTTGCAATAAAATTATACAATTGCTCTTGAGTGATGTTGTGAACACATGCAAGGGCAAGACCTTTCAGGAGGTCTGTGCCCACTATTGATTTTGACCATATCTTGAATCGTGGGGGGGGAGACAGGGGGCGAGAGACCGGGAGAAAAGGGGGCGGGAGGTGAATGGGAGGCGGGAGAAGAGGGGGCAGGAAGCGGGATTGCCAAGGTGGCAGGAAGCGGGAGGAAAAGGGAAAAAAATATATGCAACATTGTGCAATATTTTGCAATCGAAAAAATGCAAAGGGACCGGAGCCAAAAAATACAGGGCGGGAACTGGGATTAAAGGGTACATGAAAACCCCCGTTCCCCCCCCCCCCCCACTGAATCAGTAACGAGGCTGGAGGCTGCGGTACACGCTGACCCACTGGAGAAACTGGTGGGTTAGCGACCAGCACACAACTAAGGTTATAACACTTAAGGGTACTGTTGGCTTGGTTTACGGCCAGAAATTTATTTTTCTATTTAAGTTTTTGAAAACAAGGGAAGTTTTGCCGAGGCAACTGCCTCGGTTGCCTTAATACTGGCTACAGGCTTGGTTGAAGAGGTTTAACCCTCCTGCCAGACCAAAATTTTGAATTTTCAAACCTGCCAAAATGAACTACCTCACTTCATAGAAGACCCCACCCACCCCGGGCCAATATATTACCAACCTTTTTCCTTCAAGTACTTGGCAGCCCCAGCAATATCTTGCACTGCTCCTGGCCAGTCCAGATCGCGCGCGTAATGCCCTGCTGTTTCACGATCTGTAGCTAGCTTTCCGCGGTACAAGTCAGGCACAAGAGTTACCAAGTTACCTCTCTCGGAAATATCTGCAGCTTCATCTATAATGAAGTCGTTCAAACCCCACCACTCTTGCAAAACCACGAGCCCCATGTTTGATTTGCTAGGATCTCCGGTCAACACACCCGGACAGGGTCCCTGCTTGTTCTCCGAAGGAAAACAGACTTTTTCCTTGTTGCTCATGATGTAGTTGTAATGGAAGAGCCAAAAATAAATACCTGCACAACAACGATTCAGCCTTCAAATCGAAGCACGAAAGCGACAAGTTCGCGTGCAAATTGGAAACTAGTGTTCAGTCTTTCGCGAGCACTAAGTCAGGGTGTAAAACCGAAGACTGATCTAGCAACAACAGATCTAACTACGTAGAAGATTTGACTCTGCAAGACATCAACACGGAAAGGTCGAGAGTCCAAGTGTCGTGTTGCTGCCTCGTTGTTGTCGTGTTGCCGTCTACGGCTGCAACCCTGCTCTGTTGAAGTTCTGTTAGTTCCGTGTTGATGTCTTGCAAAGTCAAATCTTTCTACGTAGTCAGATCAGCCTTACAGCTATGTTTGTCATTTGAGTGTTTCTTTGGCTGATTAGGTCTGTTTTACTAGATCCTACGTACCAGGGACCGCGCGGGCTATTTTAAAGTGGGGGGGGGGGCTAACTCGATCGGGGTATGATGGGGGGGGGGGAGGGGGACAGCCTCACGCGAATTTTTTTCTTTACTGTGACTAACAATGCATCTAGGGCGCCCAAGTGTGTCAGTAAAAGTTGTCGGTTAATACCCCATCATCTAGAACATGTGCGGTATAAATTGGAACATGGAAACACATGGTCCATGCACAATATAAATTGATTGAAGTATATAGACCTATTAGTGCCACGCTTTAACACTAATTACGATAAAAACGCCATCGCTCATAGAGGCCCAACACTGTGGAAGAATGCTATTATTGCCCAGGATAAGGACTTCGCGGATACGAACTACACTGAGGACCTGACAAAGAAAATCCTCTAGATCGATATTATCAAGGAGTTAACTTTTAAGGAGACTTCAGTAACAACGCAACGGCCAATTTTAGATGTACGGATTTTAACTATATATAGGGGATTTTGAAATAGGACGAAGGATTTTACTGTGTATGTATTTTGTATAAAGTTTAATTTTAGTTTTTATTAGTTTTTATTATTTTGGACGACCCCACAAGCTACAGAGCTTTAATTTTAATCGTGTTGAAATAAAGGCTGTCTGTCTGTCTGTCTGTCTGTCTGTCTGTCTGTCTGTCTGTCTGTCTAGTAAATGATCGAAGCTAAACTAAGGGTATCAAACTCTTCGAACTAACCAGCGATTAATAATGTTGATACTTAGGGCACGTTTTGGTGGTCTAATCCAGAATAGAAGACAATATACAGTTAGTGTTTTCTCAGTATGGACTCTAATCCCTTCCCTCATTAATGTATTAACGATAACAAAATGAACGGAATGCGGTCGGAATGTTTTGGTTTATCGATCAGAATAGGAAAAATCGCGTTCTTTTAAGGATTCAGTGTCCTGGATATTCTGTTATTCCTCAACCGGATCAGGAATAGCCAGGATAGTTCCAAAATAATGCGCCTGAGCCTGTTCTTGCATCTCTACACACACTTTAAGTCGTATCACTTTAAGTCGGCACGGTGCAAATCTTGACGTATTCAAATTTAAGATCTCAAACTCAAATGCATTTTTCTTAAGAATTGTACAAGCAAACCTGTCGTCATATCACAGAAGAAGGCCATCTAAGACTGAGCTGAGTATCATGAAGTCATTTATTTCACCAAAGTCAGTGTGTCGGTATGTCCTGGCTGCTGCGTGAATGCCTTATTTCTCATCGTTAGGAGCGACAGAGATCTTCACAGTTATCCTAATTACAAAGTTTACATGCATATAGAGAAGCTTGAAGAAGTAAGTAAACGTTGATTTTCAGCAAATATCAAAGCACGCTGTTGCCGATAATCCTATCTGGAGATAGACTGCATGTTCGTAATGCCGGGCCACACCAAAACGGGAGTTGGCAAAAATTCATACTCTTTAAGAGCAGAAGGGAGTCAATGAGAGTTCATGAGAGTTAGAGGCCAAACGATAGCGAGAATGTCAACTTCAGTCGATTGCAATTAAAATCTGAGCAGGTTCAAGCTCTTCAAGAGACATAAATGAAAAATGATGTGAACTGCGGAAAACAAATGAAAATACAACTGCGAAGTCGTATCTTCATTTCATTTCTTCAAGATACGGTTCCTTAGAGCGCACATGAGTCTCAACTAAATAAGCCAAATGGGAGCAAGGCGACTTGAACTTTTGTGGGCGGAGTACTCCATTTCTATTCCGGCCCGTTACCGTTTGGTCCATATGAAAATTAGATCTAACTGGGGAAAACCAAGTATTGGTTAATCCTGAAACTAACCACTGACCAATGAATTAATTTGATTTTTATTATTTATTATTTGATTTATTATTTTTTTTGGCACCAAAAAGTGGGGGGGGGGGGGGGGGCTAAAGCCCCATTTGCCCACCCCTTGCACGGTCCCTGACCGTACACGTATAGCATTTTCGTTTGCTGTCCTTTACTGATATTGTTCAACTCTGAAACCACTCACGTAGTAAATATGAGAGTTTGTATGGACCTGAAATTCTATCGAAAATAATCGCGGGTTACGTTGAGCAGAAAAGCGCCTAAAACAGCGCCCAGAAGCTTGGGAAAGTGGTAAAAACACAGAAAACCACACAACAGGTAATGTTTATACAGTATGCGCTTTGGTTACCTGTGGGAAATGGCGTCAGTGTCTTCTGATGTACAGAAAATTTGCTTGTTGTTTAAAATAAAAGAAGTTAACGAGAAATAGATGATGAAATTTCCAAATGAAGCAGCGTGGAAATCAACGCGAATGTAGAGGATTCTTGAGGAAGAGTGAGTTGGTGATAACAAAGGCGTTTTGTCTGAAATACACTGAAAGGTGTGCTCAGAGTTAGTGAGACTAGGTAGGAATAAATGGCTGAAAGAGATTTATCAATTTCTTAAAAGAAACGAATTGGCAGCATACTTCTAAGGAGTGAATTGGCAGCTGGTGAATTGGCAGTGAATTGGCAGCCAACTTCAGCGCGGTGTAGGAATGTAGGTAGGTAGTTAGGTAGTCAGTCAGTAAGTCAGTCAGTCAGTCAGTCAGTCAGTCAGTCAATCAGTTAGTTGGCTTAAACCACTTCAAAATAATGATAAATGTTGCATAGTCTTGCATAGCCGGGTTACCATAAAACTGTGTTGGCCGGAGCGATCTTGTCTATTGCGATGTCGGAATTCCATTCGAGCGGAAGGTCTGAGAACTAACTACGTTATTTTTGTTATGTATGAAGGGCTCTCAGGGTGAGGAAATTCTGTCAGGGAGGGGACAGAAGGAGCCTGAATTTTCTTAGGAGAGGGTACAGGTTCTTATCAGAGTACCCGATTGGACAACAGTTGAACAAAATCAAACTCAGTTGTTCACGAACATACGGGAAAATAGGGAACTGTCAACAGTCTAGGGTATGAAACAAAGCCGCGAACGTTCTAATTATTGACCACTTGACCGCAAAAAGGCGAAGAAACAAAAAGTAAATGTAGATTCTAAAGAAAATAATAGGTCATATATGAAGAGGTACTAGTAAGTAAACGACACAGGCTTAGTTAACGAAAGCAAACTTTGCTCAAGGATGGTTTGAACGTTCTCTTATTGTTCAGTATTTTCAATTATACAAAAACCTAGGCAAGTTGACACAATATTTTGGTAGAAAACTGTTTATTATTGCACTACGCATCTTTCTGTGTCCACTCAACAGTAACAACTGAGTGGTTTTTGTTCGGGCAAGAACGTGCAATTTTGAAAAACTGTCAGAAATTAATAAACTAAAAACACCTGTGTCAAACATGAAACAATGCATCAATGCAGTGAGTCAAGGTTTTAACTTTTTCAGGAGTACGTAATTCTGCTCATGTTTGAAATTAAATACTCTAAATGGTCTCAAATGACATGAAATACTTTCGTCACTGATGAGTCTTTTTGGTGACAATATAGTATGCTAGCTTTGAAAACTACATAAGTATCCATTTTTAGTTACACTTTTAATCCTAACTTAAAATTTTCAAGAATCCTACTCTAACTTCCAAACGATCTGATATAAAGGAAGTTTATTTCAAGTGCTTCTTCATGAAATCATCATCCTTCCTAAAGCCAAATCACAGGTTTCCTTGGTGTAATTTTTATGTGAAGGATTCGTGAAAGCATGTCCTGTGTCATACATAAACAGTTCATAGGTCACCCTTTCAACATCGAACTTCTCTGCCATGGCCTTGGCATCTTTAGCAGAAGAGAATCCCTCAATGGTATCCTTGCTCCCAAAGTGAGCTTACACAGGTATTTTGATCTGTCCCAAATCAAAGAGATCAGGTTTAGGAATGCCGGCATAGAATGGAGCAGCAGCAGAAATCTCTTCAGGAATAAGCCGGCAGCAGAAGCTAAAGTTAGGGCTCCGCCCATACAGGAGCCAGTCACACCCACTTTCTTGCAACCTACAAATACAACGGAGATTAGCTAATCTGAACAAGCCCTCAATGTCATCTCATAAGATTCAAAGATTTAATAACTTCTGGTACTTCAGAACTATCAAACGGATAACTGTAGGATTTTTATTGTTGTCA
Source organism: Siderastrea siderea (assembly GCA_964030785.1). NCBI lineage: Eukaryota > Metazoa > Cnidaria > Anthozoa > Scleractinia > Rhizangiidae > Siderastrea > Siderastrea siderea. Next base: position 52,334,071 of record OZ034966.1, on the reverse strand, counting down.
ATAATATTATTACAATTATCCATGTGACAGCTCTGAAGGAACAACAAGTGATTAAATCTGTGAATCCAAGATATAAGATGGCATTGAGGGCTCGTTCATGAAAGCTAATAACTGCGCGGGCATGGTTTAAATAGGTGTTTAAGGAAACAACACGATACAATGCAGAGACCAAGGCTCGAACCACTGACCCTTAGATCTTCCCAGAGGAAGTCCAATATGATGACCACTGCATTACCCTGCCTCCTACTGATTGCTCTAAAGAACAAGGCAATCCTGCACTTTAGAGATTCGTGACATGTGGCGTGATAGCTCGGATAAACACCTAGCTATTCTAGACAGTATGTTCAAGCTCGAAAACTGAACTCGTCAAGCTAACTTCAACTAATTAGTGTTTTGAATCGTTTGCTATTTCCAATCAAATGTCGAATACTCCCAGGAGGTTTGAATGAGAATGCCCATCCAGTTTCTGTGAGAGCGTGTCTGTGCAAGCCACTGGGTCCGATGCTGGGGTTGCAAAAATACGTGGTTGCGGCAGGGATGGATGGGGTGTTTTAGTCCTTGGCGATTCTTGTAGTCTCCTAAATTGTCAAGCTCTTTTTTGAAGGCAGCCTACAACAGCTTTTTCCGAACAAAATGACCAGAATCTACATCGCTCAGCCGGGGTTTGATTTCTGGGATATCATCCATACTCGATCAGTGATGGCCAGTAACGTCACCGCCCAAGTACTGTAAATTTGACACTTTTTCTAAGGAAAATAGCTGATTCAATATTCAACGAATTTTTCTCACATTTTCTGAAGTAATTTAGTAGCACAGTCATAATAAATTTAATTTATAATGAGTTTACTATAGACTGAATTTAATTTTCCGGATATATTTGTGCTACTTCAGTTGCAACGTTGACGTATGTGGCGGGACTTATTTGTAAGAAGCAAATTTCTCTTGTCCGTGCCGCTGGATGGGGTACCATTTTTGACCTTCCAGGTCTGCAGTGGGACTGCCAAACTTGGCTTTTCAGTTTATCAGGGGTATACAAGGGCTTATTTCCTTTTTTAAATGTATACTCAAACGTATTTGACAATTCCTTTCCTTATTTTGCCGATTAATTGTTATTAGATGTTTTTAATCTCTTCTTCCTAATTTTTGTCGTCGTGAATTGTGAAAAACTTACATTCTGTTTATTTCCTATCTGAAGCGGGTATCGTTTAATCTGAGATGGGGTAAAAAAATAATGCGGTCTGAGTCGGGGTGGGTATACTATAACCCGGCGAGAGTTCACCTCCACCACAAATTCCCCCCCCCCCCAGGTACGGGGGTGAGAGGGGGGGGGAGGGGTGAGAGGCAAACTTCTTTTCTGAACGTGATGAAACATATCCTCTCTTAATTGTTTGAAAAGTATCTCCATAATCTCTTTCTTGTTCAGTAATCAATACTACATCTGTATTGCATTTTCCATTGCGAATATCCTAGAGATTTGTTAGTTCCTCTCCGCTAGAGTACTGACGTGCATTGCGCCCTTCTCTAGTCATATATGTCATCGTATAAAAAGCTATTAAATAGTTTTGATTACATATTACGGACTTCTCTCATTCTGATCTCAAACACTCAAGTTCTAAATAAGAACATAACTTCACGAAAATGAGAAATATAATGAAACTATGGCGACATCCTGTTTCCTCGGAAAAGATGTCTTTTTCCAAGGTATTTAAAATGTAGGTAATTCCAAATTGTTTCAGGTTTTAAAACACACAAAAGCCAAGCCGAGTTAGGGCTTTTTACGTCTATATTCAAACTTTGCTATTGTCTATTCATTGCTTGTTGGCCTGACAGCTTCTCGTCTGATCTAGTCTTCATCGATTCCTTTGTATCTTCCAGCGTGAAAAGCGAGGCCCCAGTGGGGCGGGGGGGGGGGGGGGTGTGCTGCTTCATCCCTTGTCCGTATAATTTTTAGGTCAGTTTTCCCTTCTTCCTAAAATACATAGAATCACCAAAGATGCAATTATCCCTAAAATTATTTTTTTTCAAAAGGATTACCCCTTATCCGTATTATCCCTATTAGAATTCCGTTCACATTGGAAATTTCTCTCCATTTTATGCCATAAGGACTCGTTAAAGGAGTAGAAGACATGCCGAAAGAAGAATCATTTGCTTTTTCCAAATAAATTAAATTGCACTCTTATACGTATCTTTTTGTTTTGACTTGAAATTTAATGCCGTCATTTTTCTGAATTAACATAAGTGTTTTCTTCAAGTCGTATCTCCTCTTATCTTATCTTCTCTATAATGAAATGTACACTATTAAATTCTATCACATCAGTCATACCTCTTTGGCAATCATTTTGTAGACTGCCAAACGATAACAACTGAAAAAGGATTTGTGTGTTTGTATGCTCTCATCCAAAAACGTCTCTGACGACGTGAAACTAAACGCTTTTTTTCAGCCAAAGAGCTAGAGCAATAAGCATTCAAAATTATGCTCTTATGAAAGAAAATTTGATGCAACCATAGCAAACTATATGCTGTCACACACAAGAATAAGTTCCTGTCATTCAAAATTGAGTGCCGAACGCGGCGGTTCCCGGATGTCCAATTAGAATCATACAAATACTTGCTGCCGTTCCTTATTCCAGAATCCAGCCCGAGCGCTTCAAGAGATTCAGAAACATTAAGCAAGGCGTATCTTCCACTATTGGACTACACCACCGCTATTGGACTACACCACTGACGGCGAGGAATACAAAGAAGCTGCCAACTTGGCTACACCAGAGACTTCGGTGAGGCAAGTGGGACTAATCCATCACATATATCCTGTTAAATATTACTGTTAAACTAGATAAATACCTGATCTTCGTAATATAAAGCTAAAAAGACGACTGTCATACAGTTACATCCCATCACCGCCATTTTGCGAGCTTTAAGCTTCCAAAATCGTCTGAAACTTAATCTAATGGACAGTGGTACATTTCCAAAAAACTGTGTTTGTTGAAAAGTGTCAAGTTGAGCTTTAGACGAGACGTTTCGGGAATAACCCCTCTGCAGTCGTGGCAAATGTTACAGCCGTTAGGCCAGAGCCAAACGTTAGTGAGTACCCGCGCGTCTTATGGTGTACATGCGATTTAAAAAATGCGCACGAGCAAGAATTTAAATAAACTTGAAATCTATGTTAATGCCGCTGGGGGCAAGTGTTTTGAATTTGAAAATCAACCTCCTTTCTTCCCGTTGTCGAGTTGCTGCACCACCCTTCACCTGCCTAATAATCACCGACACTCTCATATCACGGATGTTGTTGTGGTCGGGAAGATTGAAGTGTTCATCAAAGGGAAAAGCACCTCCATGATAGCAGAGATTCTGATTGTATCCTTCCACTGAGCGAAGGTGTTCACCAAAACGGTCCAACAGTCCACGACCGGTTTCGTCAATGAACATCATGTGGCATTGCTGGCACAGGATGGCATAGAAGTACTACACCAGCCGTAGTACAATCAAAACGCTCTTTGACACTCCCGTCCGTGGAAATGACCACAGCTGCCCTCCCCGTAAAGTCACAGGTACGACACCTGGCTCGGTGGCAAGGGAAAGTTCTTGTTGGTGCGTGGTCTCAGTGATCAGGGTGGGACGAAAAGGTACTGTGAACAAGGATGTCTCGAAGATTAGTATCCCGCCGATAGAGGCACAAAGGTGTGGTGTTAAAGATGTGACTAGTGGTGGGGTCTTCAGTCAGGATACGGGAATTAATTTTTTCATAAAGGATTTTCTTGACTTGCTGGTTCTTGAGATGGAAAGTGAAAACCAGGAACCTTTTTCCGATCGATGAATACTATGTGCGTGGTAATAGTTACGAAGGACTCTTTCCCGGCTGATCTCTTTGGCTCGCTTCTGACTAGTTTTCGGGGATAGCCTCGATTCTCGAAGAATGACGCCATTTCGGCTGATTTGATATCATAGTCGCCATCATCAGAGCACTGTCCTACTGTCGTTTCCACGGGCGGGAGTGTCCACCTCAAAGGGCGCTTCAATTGTACTGTGGCTGGCCATCTTTTGTCAGCTATGCCACATGATGTACAGTGGCATTGGTATTGGTACATTGGCATTGAGAGCGTCGGTGATTAGGCAGGTGAAGGGTGGTACAGCAACTCGACAACGGGAAGAAAGGAGGTTGATTTTCAGATTCAAAACACTTACCCCAGACTTGCCCCCAGCGGCATGAACATGGGTTTCAAGTTTACTTAAATTCTCTCTCGCGCGCATTTTTAACGTGTACCATAAGACGCGCGTGTACTCACTGACGTTCGATTCTGGCCTAACGGCTGTAATACTTGCCACGACTGCTGAAGGGGTTATTCCCGAAACGTCTCGTCTAAAACTGAACTTGGCACTTGGCACTATGTTGCTACACAACATATTTATGTATTTATTTAGTGGCACATTTACGTTTCCTAGTTACAGTTCACTTTCAACTGATGCAGCTACTAATATTCATAAAAGATAGACAGTCGTCTTTGCTCGTCAGAATTTCGTATTCAAACTCTCTTGGATCTTCAGTTTATAAGCGATAACGATAAAATTGTTTCAGCTCTAGTAGATAGCCAGAACTGCTCTCAGCTCAGACAGGACCGGAATTTAACTCGTCATTTTCATCTTAAAATAATGATTTTCAATGTGAGGCAATTTACTTCGAGAAAAAGTAATTTTTGAGTATTGAGGCTTAGCTACAAACAAGAAAAGAGGCATACAGAACAGCAGTAAAACCAACCACCTATTTGTGGCCATTCGGGTATTCAACCACAGTTGCTAGATACGCGTTGACCGGAAGCATATCGTACAAAACAAAGGGAACATTTTCTTCGCTTTTTAAATGAAAGGACCCTTTAAATTTAATCTCTTCTGGCGACAGTATATATCTACTACAAGTGAGATATGATGTTACGACGTCACTCAAAGGAATTTGATGAAATCACCCAACTTGCCGTATATAAAAAACGTATTTATCTTCTCGGTTGAGATACGCATGATGAATTTTTGATGCTCGAGGGAAGTTTTGAAAATAACTAACGTCATACTTCGCCATTCTATTGCCAGGACCGTTTGACGTCTCTATTTCCGTGGATTGCTGGCAGTTTATTGTTCTACAGTCTGTTACGATTCCTTTCACCATTCAGCGAAAAAATAAACAAGCTAATTTAGTGTGCACTTGAATCAGCCAATGAGAGACGAGCATTCGCTGGAAGCTTTTGTCTTTAGCCAGAGTCAGTACACACACTTGCGTCGCCTCGTTTCCATGGAGGGAAAGTGATGGCTGGTCAAAGGAATTGAGTCGTAGCGTAGTGACTGAACAGTGAAAATGCCCAAGGATTTTCCTAGATTTCCCCCTGGATTTTATTCAAACAGAAACCGAAATGCACAGAGACGTGCGTAAAGTATGTTCTGGTGGGTATTAGAGAGAAATCCGTGGCGAAACGTCAAGAGAATTTGCAGATCGCGTAAGGGAGCGTGATTGCAAAATGGCTGAATTTCAACCGACAAGTTCGTATAGGCAACAAAGAAGTTTGTCTGATCAGGAAAGTTCTTCAGAGGTTTCCTCGGGAGTTGATTTAGATGAACGTTTGAGGAAGGAGAAGTCATTTCGCAAAGAGAGGGACGAGGTATACCAACGGCTTCAAGACGATTACGACGAACTACTCAAGAAGTATGCACAGGCCGAAAACACTATAGATCAACTGCGAATAGGAGCCAAACTGAACCTGTACAGCGACTTACCTCCGCTGCAACAAAGCTCTTTCGTAAATGTTTCTGTTCATAAACAACCTGGCGTGTTTAGATTTCCAAGAAGTAGCCAGGCTGTGCTGAGCGAAGGCAGTTTTCCGAACGAAGGAACAAGTCGAGGAGTTGACGCGGGGACGCAAAATGGCAACCAACGAATTACTACTACTGTTAACGCGGGCTTTAATCCCTCGTCTCCTGATGGAGCGAGGCTAAGGGCAGCTTTGTCATCTAAAGTACAGTATTTTCAAGAAGATGTGGATGCTTTACAAAGCCATGTTATGGAGGGACAATGGGGGGAACCCGAGGTACAAGAATTGAGAGACATGTGCGAACAACTGAAAGCTCAAAACGAGAATTTTAAAAGAGAATTAGCGCAGATCCGGCGATTGGAAAGCGGTAGAGATCCAGAATCGTTTGAAGATGAAAGGTGAGTGAAATCGTGACAAACTGAAAGTTATTTCTAGTTATTCCTTTGCGCGAAGGTCAAAGATACGTCCGGAAATTTTGTTTATATATTTCTGTCAACACCAAGATATTGTCGCAAAACAAATGGCCTCTGAAACACTTGTCATTTACAAGTAGCAAGTTTATGTTCTTGTATTGGGCCCCGAAATTGCTACTCTTGTTTCAGACAAACCAAGGTATTTCTAGGTTTGAAGTTACTGTAACAAATCTCTAGACGTGCTAATTAACTTAACTTTTCACTGTTTTACTGAAAATTGCTTTCGGACTTTTGTGTATTTAAATGAGCTTACTTTAACAGGTCTACAGCTTGCGTTTTGTCCAAAGTTAAACTGCTAAATGATTAATGATAAAACCACTGAATTTCAACGCGATCAGCCCGCTGTAAAACCAGCGAAAATATTTTCCAGCTGGTCGAAATGAAAAAAGGAAACCCCTATTTATGTAGACATTAAAACAAGTCACTCTTTGCTAACGCCTTTGGTATGTATTGTTAAAACACAGAGCTATTATTCTTTCGTCTTTGTATCAACATGTACTATTAGGGTTTCTAATCCTTTACTCCGAAATTATTTACTCGATGACCTGTTATTCTGTTTAGAGTCTTCAAAAGAGTTTCGTAGATTTTGGCAAATTTGCCTGCTCATATACTTAGCATCAAATACTTATTAATTTGTATTTTTGTACATAGCAGATTTTTTTTTTTTGCAAGAGGATTTTTAACTGCATTTTCTCAGCAGGTTTATCAAAACATATTCAACTTATATTGAAATTTCTTGTTTTTTCTTTCAACATGGTCCACATCTTTTCTATCTCAAAAATATATATTTGGGGTGTTTACATGATATACCCTGAGGACGTTCATTCCTGTACAATGAAAACTGTATGACCCAGTGTGACCAACCCTACATAACGAAGACCCCAGCATAAGAAACCATGTTCTTCGGCCGAGTGGTAGTAATATATTTGGAAAAGAACCCTGATATAACAAACCCCCTTTATAATGAGTGCAGTTTGCAACATAATGTTGCATCTGCTGCCTTTCTAGCAAAAACACCTAGATATAGGAATATTCATTGTTTAGAAATCACTAGACTTGTATGTTGCCTTGGGCACAATAACATCAAAATGACTTCAGGAATGTAGTTTAAAAATATTCCCCTAGTTTGAAGTTCACATAGGAAATTTAATCATCAACCTATGAAACTGATTAAATTTTCTGTCTTTTGATGCTTTTGAGTGAATTTTGTGACCTTTTTGTTGTTGAATTGGTAATCTGAAAGATCTATAATCCAGCATTACACATACCTTCAGCTCACAGGTATATTTTTTCTGAAACACTTGCTTGTAAGCAACGACTACAAGCATCTGGGGGGGGGGGGGGATAGAATACCCCCTTTGGAGAAATTGAGGGAAATCATGTAGGTCTAAACTTTTAAGGTTTTATGATAGAACTTGCCTTTGTTTACTACATGTAAGAGTAAAACTAGGAAATGATAAGTGAAAGCCTGGGGCTTATGTAAAAGTTTTTTTTATGGATTTAATCAAGGACTGTAATGTGTTGTTCCAGAAAATATCCATACTCTCCTCAGAGAGGGTTTTTTTGGTTTGAACCACCCACCCCTCTGGAAATTCCAGTTTAGGCTCATACTTGGGTTTAAAAATTTTGGCTTTTAATACCCCCCTCCACCTTAGAATTTCCATTGACCCTCTGTGGTGGGGTTATGGATATTTTCTGGAACGACAATCAGGGAACAACCTGCTTAAGCCAGCGACGCACTATGTGATTTTATACGTCGTCATGACAAATTTTGATTGGAAGCAAAAATGGCCAAGTGTGCTTGTTCCCGAGACAGCATTTTTTCGAGTGATTTTGATTGCCGCAAGGAGTGATTGAAAATTGCCAGTATATATCTGACATGTCAAACATTGGTGATTAAAATTTGCGGCAATTCTGCAAAAATCACTGGAATTTGCCTAGTGGGCCTTTTTCTGTGAAGTTGTGGCTGCTGTCAAACCTTGCTAATCCAGTTGCCCTGGAACACCCCGAAATAGCCCATACAATTGAGAGCTAAGAATCAATACAATATTTATAGACATGAATTGTGACCTGAATGCATCATGAAACAATATATATGCGGACAATCATACTGTGTGGCTAGTTTCAGAAGAAACTGCATCCACAGCTGGCTAAAATAAACATACAGTGATTTTTTCTTTAATTTTCTTAGAATGACTGTATTTCAATCCATTTTCATTTGTCTAAATTGGTGTTCGTAGAAGTGTAGTTAGTAATGGGAGCTACTTGCTCTTCATTTGCTAAGAGTTCTATACAACACAACTTGACCACAAAGAAAAATCTGGATACCTTGATCTAGGACTGGATAATCTTGGTTTGACTGAAGTTGCGTAAGTGCCATTTGCTTTGAGCCTTGAGAAAGAAAATAATATTAAAACCCTGCATTCCAGACATTCCTTGGTTGCAGTAATCCTTAAATCCCCAGCTGTGACATGAATCCTCTTTATTTTAATATCAATGTAAAATAGAATGAAAGGACAGAATATTTTAGTGAAAAAATGACCTGTATTGACTCAAAAAAACATACTTTTTCAAAGGAAACTAAAAAGAGTGAAAAAAAATTGGATTTTTAATGTATGAAAAATTGGATTAACCCTTTCACTCCCAAGAGTGCCCAAAATCAAAATTCAAGGCATATCCTAAATTTCATTTTGTAAAATACTTAAATATGAATAGCACCATTTGAAAGTACTGCTGAAGGGGTTTCATTTGAATGGTCACACCATAGGATTCCATCCAAAGACTATGAAGATAGAATGATCTTAATGTCTCCATAACTGAAATAAAATGCAGCTTTGATAAAATACTAATTTGTTTCCTTGCAGTTTTACTGGGGATTTCCTGCCAGAGGATAGCCTGAATGGACAAGTTAGTAGTTTTGTGTTCTCATTTATATATGTTATTCACTGGCTGGGAGGTCCGTATAGGGAAAAACTGTTCTCGACGTCTCATAGCAAGAATAAAGAAATAAGCTCTGTCTTGTTGAAGATGAAATCACACGTTTAAATTTGGTTTTCAGTACCGAAAGATCTTAGAAACAAGTAAGATTATCAGTGAAAACTAATCAAGGCTTACACGCCACAAATTCCACTGCGTATCTTAGTATTTTAAACATTTTTGTTTGTTCTTGGTCAAGATTGTTGCAAATCGATACTTAGAGGAAACTAAACTGTATAAAAAACCTGTTGACATGCAGCAGTTCTTGTTGATCCAAGACACAGCGTTGCGAGGTTTCTTGTTTGACTATTTTAGCTAGCAATCATTAATAATCATATTGTCTTGAATGTGTGGTTCCAGAAAATATCCATACCCCCCCCACGGAAGGTCACTGGAAATTCCGAGGGGGAGGGGGGTTCAAAGGCAGAAATTTCCGAGGGGAGTGGGGGTTCATAGGAAGCTCCTTTTCCAGAGGGTGAAGAAACACGAAAAAATTGAAAGCAACACACGATTGATCCCAAGCATGAAGTAATACTTGCGTAGGCTGTTTTGACCTTCAAACTAAGCAAATATGTCGAGCAAACTGCCAAATTTTGCGACTTTGATTTGTATGAAATTTCGGTAGACCTGATTTGCAGTTTCGCGTTTACGGAAAATTGCGTGTCTCCTTGGCCTTCGGTGAATATTGTGCCGTTTTCAATCCTTTCAATGGGAGTGTTTTTGTTAAATGCCAAAGTTGTTTAAACGAATATAAAGATATTTTTATCATGCAATCCAGCAAAGGGTTTTCAGCCCGCTTTTCACTGGATATCATCGAGATAGTAAGAATTGTTGCGTTACATAAGCAGTGATGCTCATAATTTGATAAGGTCAGATTTCATGCATTATGCAAATTTGATGCGCTTTTGAACTGAAACTAAGTTTAGCCTATCTTAGCTTTTTCTTACAAGTTCTTTTACAGTTGTCATTGTCTTTGAGTTTCCATTTGAGCTTCATTTACTATTTCAATTTTAAACAAAGGATAAAGTGCGGGAAGAAAGGTTTGATTTGTTATACCTCTGTGCAATTTATTTTTAGACTCATTGTATGCAAATTCACTTGTGCATAATCCCAGGGAAAAAAGCTGCTATTTCACTCTAATTCTCTTTCGAACATCATAACCGTCGCTTTTTAGTGTAATTTACATTCAACAGTTTCGCTTTTGACGGCAGGTTTGAGTGGGGCAATCACAATTTCAATTCTCAGAATTTTGGCTTCGTTGTTTACGTCGCATTCGGCACGCAAATTATTCACGGCAACCCTCGGCACGAAAGTCAATCGAACGTCACAAAACTCGGTTTAAACAAATTTTCATGAAAAACATAGAACATTTCAAACCAGATAGCAAACATGCAAATAGTATAGAACAATAACAAAGCGTTATATGTTGAAAATGGATGTTATGATATAAAATGTTACAACAAAACCCATGTTCGCGTAACATGGAAATTCCTGGGGGGAGGGGGGATCATCAAAGACCCCCTTGGAATCGAAATTCCTTAGGGGTAGGGGGGTGCAAACCAAAAACCTTCCGTGGGAGGGGTATGGATATTTTCTGGAACCACACAATGAAGCTAAATGGGACAAGATTAGAAAAGAGATCTCCAAGGAAAATAACGAAATTTCAACCGAGAAACGGAGGTCAAAAAACTACCTTGCAATTAACCCGTGTTAATTATAAGTCAAATGGCGTGTCAACAAGTAAACTACAACTCGAAAAAAGCAAGCCAGCAAAATTTTCTTAACAAAAACACAGGAATACTCGCCTTTTTCGGAGAATAACCAGGTCTTTTATTCCATTGCTGATTTTTCCTGTCACTTTACAACGGTTAGTGAGAGAAAAGTTTCATTTTAAGAAGAAAAATCCAACGTTTTGTTGTGCGGGAGTAAAATGATTTCACTTCAAGTATTCCTGCGGATTAGAGTGGTCCGTACGCGGGGTCCGGATGGGAACGTCTGGACCGCTGGAGCTCGCGTCATTAGCCAATCAGATTCAAGGATTTAGGATTCCGGACCGCTGAGATGCTTCAGAAAAAAAATAATAACTTGTATTTTCATCTTTGTTGTCAGTGGTGGAATTTTTTTTCCGACAAAATATGAGCACAGAGTACACTAACTCATGTTACGAGAAATTTTTACAATGGACAGAGTGAAACACATGAGTTGTTTTGATTAGTCTAGGGGGGTTTGTGATGAACCCTTTAAGCCCTGATGTGATAATGCACATTCTCATTACTGATCTCCATACATTCTGTTCTGCTAGTAAGGAGAATTTGTCTCAATATCAAGACATTTTATCCTCAGTGATCACTTCCTTTATTCTTGTCACTTGAATGTTCAAACAAGTAGTGATCATGTAAAGAGAAGTTTCATTTTCGTGAGGGCTTAGGGCTGAAAGGGTTAAAGTACAGACACACGAATGACGTAATGAGCTGCAAAGTTCTGCCTGCACTAATCATCACTACAAAGATTTTTTAATTGAAAAATGTTTCTCGTTTTGTGCATGATAACAAAACGATGTGTGAAAGAGAAAGATTCCATTTGGCCTTGTGTGGCTCATTTTGACATCATGTGTGTGATCAGAGCACACACACAGCTAAATCAAATCTGTTTGTTAATTAGTGGGGAGGGACAGGGGGGCGGGAGACCGGGAGAAAAGGGGGCGGGAGGTGTACGGGAGGCGGGAGAAGAGGGGGTGGGAAGCGGGATTCCCAAGGTGGCGGGAAGCGGGAGAAGAAGGGAAAAATTATGCAACATTGCGCAATATTTTGCAATCGAAAAAATGCAAAGGGGTGGGAGCCAAAAAATACAGGGCGGGAACCAGGATTAAAGGGTACGGGAAGCGGGAGGTTCAAACCCCCCTGTCCCCCCCCCTAATTACTATTTATCAACAGCTTTATCAGAAGTGCTTTGTTGCCATGTGTGTTTATGCCATGTTTTAAACAAACTGAATTACGGGAAGAGAGAGGAGAGATCATGTGTGGCATTTGTGTTCATGCCATGAGATCATGTGTGGCAGCCTCCTAGATATGCACTCCCCTGAACAAGTCAAACCCTTTGGGAATTACATTTGGAACAGCATTCAAAATTTTTAGAGCTCAAGCACATTTTTGCAGTGATTATTTTGAAGTGTAATCTTCTTTTGCATGTTGCAGCTGTATCGATGTGGGTTAAGACTTGAGGAAATATCAGATCAATTAGGATGTGCTACTCCAACCAGGAGAGTGTCTAACCAAGAAGCTAGGAGAAACAGTTATAGTGAATTGTTAAACAGGTAAGCAGTCTGCTTGTTACCTAAGGTATTTTAATTTTTTTAGGCTGTTAGAAATTCCTTTGTAGGTGGCTCCTGCTTCCTAGATTTTGGTGGCGTCATTTAATGCATGTACCGTACTTCATTCTTCCAGTGCATTTGCCTTACGTAAGAGTATCAACTTCTTTCAACACTTTAGTAAAGGGATATGTGCAAGATTTTGAGGTTTGGATGTTTCCGGGTATCTGTGATTCCGATATCCCAATGACATGTCTCTAAGAGTATCAACTTCTTTCAACCCGTTAGTAGAGGAATATGTGTGAGATTTTGAGGTTTGTTGACTTCCAGGTATCTGTGATTCGCATAATAATCCCAAAAATATAAAATAGAATAGGGTTTTAGCCCTGTCTTATTTCTCAGCAGCCTGTTCTGTTTGCTAGTACTCTCACTGATGTTTTGTATTTATGTTTTCTTGTTTTTTCTCAAGTACTGCATGTGATGATTTGTAGAAGAATTGAACTTCATGACTTGTGCAACATGATTTAGTTCGACTGCAAAGTACTTAGATTCTGCTTTTTACTTCTTTTGTCAGAAGATCAAAACTTCAGTATGGGGGCCCCATAAAACGAAAGTTCTGTCTCACAAATATGTGCCAATTTCAAACAACTCTTAAATGTATGCAAATTTTATGTGTATTTTTTAATTAATCCAAAATATCCTACCTAGTATGGTAGACTTAACATGTAAAAAAACTCTGCCATACTTTGAAACCAGAAGTAGCTCCTTTCATCGCTTCCCAGCCCGGGGGCGGGGGGTGCTTGGGGGGAACTGTGTGAGGTTTTGGGTGGGGGTGAGCTGTTGGGACTCTAAAAATCCTTGCCCTGTGCCATAAACAGGGGCAAATACCCCTATAGCGTAAAAGTGGAATAGCCTCCCCTGGGCTGTAAAGTATCTGCATTTGATTGCGAGCAACTAGGAAATATTTAAATTTTGATTCGATTGCACTGTTTTGTGACTTGAGCTTTGGCAGGATTTTATCTGCATTGCAGTACTGCAAAGTGATACAATTTCCTGAACAAGCATGTCATAAATTATACACAAGACGGACCGGGACCGCAATGAATGCAGACTTAGTCTTTGCAGCAGAATATTGTGATTTCCAACCAGCTTGTCTGAGTCAATTCGAATACGAGACAAATGTTTACTGACACTGGGAAGTAAGCAGGTTTTGAAATAGCGAGTTCAATTTAAACATTTTCTTACTGTTTGAAGCCGAAAAAGCAAACAAATTTTAACATCACATATTTATTGACTTTATTCGGCTACAAGTTGAGACGCGAGCTTGTTTCTATTCATAGATTTCACCATGGGAAAATACATTGGGAATTTGTTAGGCATGCGACAAAGCGAAACTTAGAAACAAAGCGAGGAGGCGCTTCTGATGGCTTCAGTCTACAGGAAAATAATATGGTAACAATTATGTTTATGAACGGTAGTTTTAAGCGATTTTGAATGAAAATTTTGTGGATACAGGAAACATGCATTTGATGAAAGATTGCTGTTTTGACAAACAGCAGAAGCAGAGAAGTTTAAACTGAAGTAACACTAGACACGTGTCATGCAAGTCACGCGAAACGTCACAAAACCCTATCAAAAGTTGACTGCAACAACTGCTGCTTACATTTTATTTTCTGAAGTAAAATTATTAAATTTCCTTTGGTTTTGTTTGCCTATGCATGCAATATTTTTCAAAAGCGAGTTTTAAGTAATAATCGTTTAATTTACTGTATGTTGACTTTCAAGGAAAGGGAAACGAAGATTTTTATTTAGTTCGCATGCAATTTTAATGCCACACTTTAATTAACTGTCACATAATTACGCCATTCGTTACCCAGTTTGATGTTGGATAACAGCAATTTCTTTTGGGTGGGGGGGGGGGGGTGCTGAGGATGGCAGGTTGAGGGTTTAGGGTGGGTGAAATGCATATTGTGAAGCAAAATGTCATCGGTTCTGCACACATTGCGTGCCTATGTTTCGAACAAGATCAGCCTCAAAGTTTATGCCACTTGAGTTTGCAACATTCAGCGGCGCCCCCAACGCCAAGTGTAGCAGAGCTAGTGGCTTATGGTGTTTCTTCTGTCCACAACCATAGTGCGCTGGTGTGAACACATTTTCCCGGGAAAAAATACCTGTGTATCTCGATCGAGGTGCAATGTCACGTGCAAAGAGATACGTACAGAAATGACTGCTGTAGCACAGCCAGGATAGCCGAGGCCTGCTTAGAGAGTAGTTCAGGTTACAAGTATTGTCTTTTTTTTTCCAACACTGTTCACGACTTGAATACATCAAAAATGCAAGAAACAGATGTTTTGGAATACAATGTCTTTGAAGAAAAGGGAAACGAAGAGCTTCATTTACTTTGCATGCAATTTAGCTGATATATTCTGCAGTAAATATTATTGTTATTATTATTATTATTATTATTATTATTATTATTATTATTATTATTATTAACTTCACGTAGTCACGCTGCTGGTTACCCGATTTTAACATAACTGATTATGCTGATTTCTTGCTCTGGTAAAGATGTGTTACATTGACTGCAAGCGGGGAGGGGAAGGCGTGTTTGAGGGAGTTAGGGTACGGGTGGGACCGCACTGCAGTGGTGTAAGATCCATAGGTTGTCCTCATAAATTTTACCATTTTGCGGAACAAAACGTCATTGGCTCTGCACACATTGCATGCCTATGTTTTGCTAGTGTGAGATGAAGTACAATAAAATTGTTCACTGACTACACAGGGAATGTAGAGCACATTTTTTTAATCCGAGTGCCAAAACTATCATGTCAGCGTTAGACATCTTGGGGGAGGGTGGCTCTGGGGGCATGTTCCCTCACGAAAATTTGAAATGCATCTAGAAAATTCAAGCGTGATGGTAACTGGATCAGTTTTAAATACTCAACAACAAATGCCCACTAGGAAAGGATTGAAACTACTGGAAGCATCATATTCCACCAACAAACTCGGCATCATATAGTACAAATGACATGGCAGCATATAAGCTTCCCTTTCGTCCATATGTACATGTAGGTGCAAAAATCTACCTGCTGGGCAAGGCAAGTGTTCAAGCTCAATTCCTCTTAAATCATGGATAAGCACTGTATAATTTGCGACTGATATGTGATAAAGCAACCAATTCCCCTTAAAAATGGTGTTAAATTGCCTTAAATGGTAACAACAAGCAAACTCGCATCTGTCCTATTTGGTACTGGAGCACTAAATATTGATGCCCAGATTGCCTGAAACGCCTTTTTGGATTGTTGTTTGAAATCTTTTGGTAGTTGTCTTAGTTATAGATTTTTCATGAGGAGGTTTACAGGTTTTCTTTGATTCTCAACAGAGGTATGGTCGAAGCATCCACATGTTGATAATGTCAGTCAACTTATCTGCTAACAGACTACGGCCTGTCGTAAACATGAGAAACTGAGGAAACCTAGACACTGGCCTACAACAAACAGTCTAATAATAATATTATTTATAGTCCCTAATTTTCTCTTTTCCAGACCAAGAGAAGGCCATCCTCAAGTAGTGACACGAGATCATGGAGATGAACCTGATCTACAAAACTTAATGCAGGTAATTCAATGACATTCTGCAGTGCTCCAAGTTTAATTTTTTAACCTTCATCATGAAAAATGTTACCAGATATAAAACTATGGCTTGTTAGTATCTAATGATATAATAATTGTTCTTAATGATATGCATTGAGAATTAGTGTGAAACTGCTGACGATACTGACTTAGAGATGAATAAATTTACCCTTGACCCCAAACCAAACTCAAAATTGAATTGGGACACGTATGCTGTCCTTCAATCTCCATGTAAATGGAGAAAGTAGTAAACCACAAATTAATATTGTGAGCGAAACTCATAGGTACATAATAACTGTGTGGGTATATTGTCAAGCTTTTCTTCTTTTCTGGTCCTAAAATTTTAAAGAAACAATGTAGCACTTAATCGTAACACAGTTCACCAAATTGGCAACCTTTGCTACAGTTTTAGTTGTGATTTTGTTCTTTTGTAATGCCATGGCAACCAAATCAGTCACTGTTTTGAATACGGTTCTCTTTTTGGTAGAGAAAAATAAATGTCCACAGACAAAAGATATCTTTTTTGAACCAAACAGGGGAAATAGTTTAATGTGTGTAAAACTGTATTATTTGTAGAAGGTAGATTAAAATACTGAGTCAAGTGAACAATAAATAAGTGCAGAGCACCTAGTTTGAAGAACAATGATTGTCTACTTCAATCACCATGAACTCGATTTTGTTGTACAAGGCTTCGAAGGTCTGGGCGTTCAAAAGCCAGTTAACGTTAACGCCAGATTAAAAGTTAACCATGGTTCCTGTGTCTGTTGTTATACTAACTTTTTCAGTGGCCCCTTACATAAGGCACTCATCGCTTGACCAAAAGACTGCATTCAAAATTGACACTTATCGTGGGTTAGCTTAATCCCGCTTTCATCGGCCGGGCCCATTCTAATACATTCTATATGTGCACCATATTAAATAACACGATTTGCCTATTTGTCATACCTTTCTAAATAATGGCGGACGCGAGTTGATCACACAAGAGAGTGAGCAAAACAACCTTAACATAACTGAGGTAAACAAAGTAGACTGTCGGTAGTCATTTTTGTCTTCAAGGATAGTAGGGTGTACACGAAGAATCGGAAATGGCGTGGGCAGAACAGCAAGCGGTAAAGCTGGAAGAAGAAATGAGTGCACAAGCCCAATAATGAAGTATCGTTGAATTCTCAGGCTTGCCCTCTTGTTCTTCGTGGCTCATCTCGCGCCATTCTTGTTTCTTTACGTGTGTTGTACTATCCTTGAGAAAAGACTAGAAACTGTTCACAGTCTACAAGCTAAGGAGCCGAAGGAACTCTTATCTCGGCCCCTTTGATCGCTGCAGTCTCGTCGAGCTTGTTCAGCTTCTTTGCTTTTCTTGCATGATTAGCTCATCTGCTCGACTGTTTAGCAAGAGATTGCTACAATCTGGGACACAAATCACTGAAACACTCCGCTCCCCCATTCGTCATTCAGATTGAAACATTTCCTTGTCCGAAACAACATTGAAAAGAGGATGGGGCATCCAGTTTACTTTTAAAACTGTTTCAAGGTTTGTGGCAGGGGCCGTAGCTCAATCTAGGCTCGAAGTCATTTAATTTGAAACTGGATTGATTCTGAGGTATAACTACTTACCTCGACACTTAGAAGTCTCAAATTTTAGTTAACCATTGAGTAGCGAGTAAAGCTAACCATCTGCATTCGAGTCTGCCAGTCAAAAAAAAAAGTACTCTTGTGACTGGATAACTGTGGAAGAGCTAGGAGCATAACCAGCTTAACTGAAGTTTTTAACTCTGTGTTTCAAAAGACAGCTCCTTCTGTTCAGCAAGCACGATTTCCGATAAACCGAGACGAAATAAAAAAAACTAGACGTGCACAATGTTGTACTGCTAAATTTACAGCTGTGTGCAAGAAAATCAAATGAAATGAATAAATAAATAAATAAAATAAAAGTAAAAACAACAAAGCATTTTCAAAATTCACTTAAGCTGGTTATACCCCCGGCGCTTCAGTTATTTTACCTTTTGTGATTTCTCTTTATTTCCGTCTTATTTTAAACCAAAACGCTAATGAAGTTGTTTATGTTTTCTATTTTCAGAGACTGAGAAATATCAAAGAATCCAGCAAACATGATGTAGCAAGGTAATATTATTTTCTAAAGCAAGAAAGTGACGTCTAGAGTCAGTTGTATCTGTAAACTAACAAAAAGTATGTGTTTTGGGAAAATCAAAATGGTTTCTTACAATTGTTTAACGTTTAAAAATGAAATTTTACTTTGCGTGAGAAAATCTTATTATTATGTATCGTAATTGTCGTTTCCTCTTGGAGTCAAACTTTGAGCCCCTTCATGTGGTAAACTTCTAACTTTTGTAACTGTGGGTGAAATACTGTTGTGTGAGCATTTAAATCAAAGCGTTTGAGCGGTGCTTTCTAGCTGTACTTCTTATCTTCCAGTTTTCCACGTTTGCAACTGTCATGTTAAAAGTTTCGTTACAGTGAAAAGGTTAAGTGGTCGCGAGCTTGATTTGTTGTGTAAAAGTTATTACTGACTTCGATTTCTGCACATAAATAATACAGTATTGTAATAAATTGAGTAGGTTATTAGCTTGGTATGTTGTTAGTAAAGTGTCACTATGTTGCGTTAATTCACAGCTTTTTTATTCCACAAAATTCATATTTCATAGGCCTCTGCAAATCAAAATTTCTTAGAAGCACAACACCCAAAATTAATTTCAGTTTCACAACTCTCAAAGGCTGCATATATGTGCATTTTTTCAAGTAGTATGTTAAGGTTTTATTGTAGTACGAAATAACACACCGACAGGAGATTCCCGTAAACATATCGGAAAAATAAGACACATTTCATGCATGGATAAATAGCCGTATTGGTCTCCCGGACAGGTGTCACGTAGCGATATCCAACGACAGGTAGATAAGTCAATATAACATATGGTAATTTCTCGGAGGTTGTGGTTAAATCGGATGCTGCTATATGGGGATGTTATTTCAAAAATATCGCTGCGACGATTATGTCGCTCAATAAACCAGGCATGGCGTCGAAAACATCTCTGGAAAGTGGCGAGTGGGAAACCGAGGATGAAGAGATCGCGAGAATTTTGCGCTGGGCCGCGACAGTGTAATCTTCTTTTTCTATATCTTTTACTTTTAAGATATTTATATTTTCACGACAGATCAGTTACTGGGACAGTTATGATTTGATGTTTAAGTGTTGTAGTTTTTGAAGGAATATGGCGTTTCGTATAAAGGCCTGGAATAACATTTAAGAGAGGAAGAGTTGGCCTATTGACCTGTTTTGTTTTGTTGTCGTTTCGTGTGGCGCTTTCTTCGTAAGGTGACGGTTCAGTGTATCTTCGAGTTTGTGTTGTTTGTCGTAACTAACCAAAATAGATCATCTTTCTTGTTTGGCAACATGGGATTGCACTAGCTTTCGTAATTTTTAGCTTCAAAACTGTCCTACTGTGCGGGTTATTTTGTGGCCTTCGAACAGCAAAGATCATTCGTTCTAAGTCGTTTTTATTGACGTGTGTTCTCAAAATAATTATTGATTTAATCGTTTTTTTTTTCTACGAAGTAAAACCTAGGCCAGGTTTAATTGTAAGATTTAATTGTAAAAGCCATATTCGCGGACAATCTATGCAAAACAAGAGAGATTTTTGCACGCCTTGATATTGAAAAACTCCATCATAAAGTCGTCGATCGCGCTGCAAAATTTGATTCAAGTGCTTTTTAAATTTAAAGAACTAAGGTCGCACACATTTTGAATGTTTGATGTTCGGTTATCTCAGAGATGCGTTAAAAATTGACACATTTCAATAGCTTATCTGACATTGATCAGAATGTTTCCACATGGCTTTGCTAGCAACTTCATTCTGGATATTGTTGTGGAAAAACCAAGCCTTACGAGTAGAGGTCTACAGTGTTTTTATTTTGTGTCACGTGAATGCGAATCTAAAGTGTTAAAAGTTAAAATAAAATTTCGTTGTAATTGCACGATCTTAATGGAAAGTGAAATAGGAAAAGAAAATTTGATGGTTCGTCATAATTTATGTACTAAGTGCAACATTCTTTCAATATTATAATATCTTCGTTCTACTTATAGTAATAATAATAATAATAATAATAATTTAGAACTTATATTAACTTTATTAACTTTCTTGTTTGGCCAGAGAGAGTCAGACGTTGAAAATTGGCTCGTTTATTATCTAGGAGAGGAAAATACAAAACAAAATAACTTGTAGAGTTTTCTTGGCGCTCCTTGGCTTTTGACGAAAACACTGAAATGTTTTCCGTTCCTTCATAAATAGGGCCATTCTTGTAAAGCTATTGAGGACTACTTTCATGTGGCTCTGTTCGTTTTTAATTTGTTTTTCTATTGGTTGTTTTACAAAATTGGTTCAACACTCTGAGGAGGTAAAAACGTTTCTAACTATTTTCCTTTTTTCCCTTTTGACATATAGAGAAGGAAACAGCTCAGAGGATGCCGAAGATTTCGAGTTAAATTCCGTTGGCAGAGAAGATGAATATAGAAGAAGATTTTCGTTAGGTAAGTAAAACGTTTGTTATGAGTCTAGTGTCATTGTAAATTACTAATACTTCGCTTTCACTAACGGTAATTAGAATGATAATTACAAAATTGTTGAGGATGGCAAACGTAACCTGAGTGATTTTTGACGTTAAAGCAGTGCCAGTGATTAATCCTTTTGAAATGGAAATTTATATGATTATTTTATTTTCCTGCAGGTCCGCTTCCAGATAGCGATGGCGAACTTGAGAATAAACAGGTGAAATAATGTCTATAAATAAACCGAAGCAACTTCATGTTAACGTCTTTAAAGCAAGTTGTCTCATGAATTCGCGTTTATATCTTTGTCAGAATTAAGTGGCCTAAACAAAGCTCATCATCTTTGCATATCCAAATTAAAAGTCGCTTTTCAAGACAATAGTTTCGCACTTTTGGCGTTGTAGGCTTTCTAGAAGATGCTTTCATGCTGTTTTGAATTTATTACTAAGTTGAGCCCGTTCTTTGGGCGGCTAAAAAGAAGTTACATGCCATTTTTCTTAGAAACGTGCCAATCGACTTTATTTATTTCTCATCCTGCGTTGGCTTTCCGCGTATATTGTTCCTTAAAACAACTTTGTGGTGATATTGGTAGCTGGGGGAATTTGAGCGGAATTACTGAGTGTAACATGTGGCGATACATACATCAAAACATCGATTCTTAAGCCAATTACTTGTCATCACCAAGCGCGTTCCAGCGGCGATTTCATCCGCAAGAAATAACGCTGTGTGAAGCTAAATTGCGTAAACAATATTCATTCAATCTCTTTATCGCTGTTATCTAATCGATAATGATTTGAGAGCCAGGCCAATACGATTGTCCACCATTTTGACGAGTTGTTCTTTTGACATTTTCGCGTCAACAAATCTGCACGGGCCAACATTGGATGCTTTTGGAGGAAACAGCAAATATTTGGAAATGCAACGCGCGACAAACTAAAAGTCTTCGATAGACTTCACCTTGCAACATGCCGCGCTGTTTTGATGACAATTTGGAAGAAAATTGCAAGGGATGTTTCATAAGTTGAACACTGAAAATTGCCTTTTGAGACTATGGATTGTTTTGGCAACGAAGGATCCTTGGAAGAGTTTTATTTGGTGCTATTGGATGGCAGATTGAGAAATTTGGTAAGAGGATGTCGATGATGTCATGTTGCAAACCTGTCGCGTCTTTCAACGGCTTTACCTCGGTGTAAGAACCTGTGAAACTCACGGATGACGTTAAAACAAAGGAAACAAAAACATTTTAAACAATACCGTACAGCAAAACAAAAGCTAACAAACAAAGAAAATCTTGTCAGGTTCTTACACCGAGGTAAACCCCTTTCAACCTGCAGTTGCGAGAATAATTTTGCTTACAGAGTATTTCAAAGCGACTTGTCAGTGGATGTTAATGGGAATTCGTTTATAGGCATATTAGAGCTGTTTTGGTGAAGTTTATTCATTCAAATGTATTTTCTATATCAGTATCTATGGTTAATTTCATAATTCTAAGTCGTATTCTTTTATCAACCGTAATTCGCTGCTTGGGTATTTTCGTGTTCAGTTGTTGTTCGGTTTTTTTGGGTCTAGTAGATCTGCCTCTTATCTGGCGCTAGACTCAGTTGAATATTTTGTTGAATAATTTAAGCGCGTTTCAACAGAAAGCGGTTTAAAAAGGTAGTTAATTAAGATACTTCAACCAAATCGACCTATACGGGTTGAGTTGAAAACAGTCCACGGTACAAGTTGAACGCGACTTTGGTTTGCGAAATTGTCGATCCAAGTTAACTGACGAAACATCTTCCTTATTTCCTTGTTCTGTATATGTGTTTTGGTTTAATTTGATGGGAGAAAATGAATTATGTGCGAAAGAATTCTTCACTGATTTGCATCAACTAGATATGGTCTATTTTTGTTGGGCAGCTTGGTGGCCACGCCGAACGTGTGGACCTGCAGGAGTCTGGTTACTTCGCGTCCGAATCTATGAGTGTTGTTCATGACCCTGCTTCAGAGCCCCTGGACAGTCAGTACTTTGCAAACAGTCAAGGGCCACACGATAGGTCAAGGGAAGGCTCCTTATTGCAGACAGTGAGGTACAGACTATACCACCTTCTTTTATACTACTCTATACTACTCAAACATGACGAAGGAAACGACCTTCGAAAAGTATCGACCCTGTGAAACGTGACTCACAACAATCTCGCAAGGGCAATCTCGTAAGAACCGAGTGATCTCACAAGTAACTTTTTTGTACGTAAACTAGTGGGGAACAAGGTAACAGGTACCTTGTACTAGCTGCATGTACCTAACAAGACGTGATGAAAGCGCCCGAGATAACACAGCCGTTAATTATGTGTAGAGTGAAACTTCCGTCGGCAAAGATTGATTTCTTGATCATAAAATCCTAATCGTTACCTTTTAACTAGAAAATTGTACCTCTGTTTTCATATACCGAACACATTTTTGTTACTCGAAAATAACGACCCTTGAAAAAAAACAAAAAAAAAAAAACAAAGTAGGTTGCTAAATTATCACGTGACGTTTAGAGGGATTATACTTAACCCGTGAAATAGATACTAAACTATCACGCACTATTACACACTAATCCCATTGTTTTCTTTTGTTCAACTTTACTATTAGACACTAATTGTTAGATATTGTTTCACGGGTTAAGTAAAATTCTACGATAGGTCTGCAGGTACCTAACTTTATAAATTGGCCACCGTAAAGAAATTGAAAGCTGACGTTTCGAGCGTTAGTTCTTCGTCCTTCGTCGAAACGTCAGCTTTTATTTTCTTTACGGTGGCCATTTTTTCCTCATCAACTCTGTTGATGAATCCAAACTTTTATGTTTCAGTTTCCTACCGACGCAGCACCACAGTTTCTTTAGAAACTAACCCTCTTGTTGATGTTTTAAAGTAGTTGTCCGGACATTGTACATTTGGGGTTTCCCCATGTCACTTATTTGCCGCTTGGTACTGTACCAGCAGTGTTTTCTTATTTTTATGTGGAGATTTTGTCCTTTCCCCTCGATCTGAGCACTTATAACGTTCTACATTGTTACAGGAATAGCGTCTAACATGTAATCAAACCTCTGACGACACCCTTCTCTTGCTTTTACAGCCCGCGTCGCATGTCAGTCACCTCAACTGCCGACCAACGTTCACGAACCAACAGTCAACGCAGTCGCGCCAACACAGCGGACATAGACTCACCCCCACCCCCAGAGGATGACGGTGACAACGATTTGCCTTCTTCTAGCTTACCTTCTCCTCAGACCTCCCCTGGGAGTACTAAATCCCCTCGAGCATCATCTAGCCCATTGCGCCTAAATGCGAGGGGAAGTCCACCCCCGCCTCGACGCCAGGACAGTCGCTTGAGTGAAGATAGCAGCAAGCGTTCGCGTACAAGTTCTAAGTCATCTCGCATACCACGGTCTGTACCTGACGACTATCACTTGCGTGATACCAGACTCGCGGAGGAACCGGAGGACACGTTTCTACCTCGTGATCGCGCCCCTAGTAACCGTAGCTTACCACGTGAATCGTACATGCCGCAGGACACGCGAGGCAGACACAACACTTTGCCGCGCGATCTCCCGGAAAGCGTAAATAGAATGCACGAGGAAAGCGTGCCCAAACCTTCACGCGTTTCTCATGGACATCCTCTCAGGGCGAGCGTGTCAGGCGACAGCCGTGTCTCTACGCCTCTCTTTCTCCCTGATGGACCTGCTCGACCGAAACAAACGCAGCGAAGAGACAAGCATCGAAACCCGACTGCGGACTCCGAGAGAGGGTTCGATAGCGGATTTTTCGGTTCGGAGGGCAGTCGGATATCGCGAGGGCACGAGTCGCCCGATATTCCGCCGACGTTTTATCCAGAGAATAAATTCCGGATCGCGCCGCTGCAGGAGCAGTCCGCCACAGAAACGGAGGATGAAAGGCTCCGTACTACAGTTCCGAAACTTGCACCGAAATTAGTACCTAGGAGTCGAGACAACAGACGACGAAGATCTTCGCTTCAGTCTCTGTCTGAAAGCGAAGAAGATCGCGCTCTTGAAGCAACGCATTCTAAGCCCCCGACACGTACACCCTCATCTCAGCGAGAACGAAGAAGTCATCGTCACACTCCGACCCATCCCGCCGCCCGATCGGACAACGAGGGAATCCGAAGATTGGACGAAACTTTACGAAGGCACACATCTTCGCCGAGCTTATACGATGGCGGTGCCGGAGACAGATCTGGGCAGAGTGGGGTGGCGGGACGAGCATCAAGGACTCCGTCACGACATGAGAAGTCGGCAACTCCATCAAGGAGTACAGGTAAGCGGGGTCTTCCAGTTAATTAAGCTTTATTGAAGCTCAGTAGAATATAACACCGATTAAGCAGTTTTTCCTTTCCCGAAAGAAACCAAAGCCGAGGAGCATTGACGAAAACTCAACACTTTGTGAGCCCAAGAGAATTAGCGGTCAAACGGAAAACTAATCAGGGAATCTGTTTGAGAGCGCTTGAGAGTAAGGTTGGGCTAAAAGCTGAAAGAGATTTCTCGTTGATTTAATCAAAACATGGTACAGACTGATTCAGACGTCCTTAAAACCGTTTAAGCCCCCAATATCAACATCCATATTCTTCCTTCTGGCCTGCATTTCTTTTCATGGTACGAGTTGGGAGAATTTGTTTCAAAATGAACACATTTCACGTTTGGTGATCGTTTCCTTTATTCTCATGACCTGTACGTTTGATCTTGTAGTGATTTTGTGAGGCGAAACCAGATGCTTGTCGCTACTGGTTAAGAAATATGTATGTGTGTAGCGTTTTTGCTATCGATGAAAAACATGACCAAGTTCTGAGGAACAATGTATTTCATAAATTTATACATTTGTGTTTCCTTTTTTAAACTTTATTGCTTTGTAGTTACAGCTATTTTCTTAACGTTAATTTCTGAAATGTAACGGTCTGTACGAAAAAGACATCAACAACTCAACAAAAAGTATCTTAGAAATGAGAATACGAGTTGCCTATACGGTTTTTATTTTAATCAAATCATCCCTTTATTTGCTTCTTGCAACCTCGCTTATTTTCTGTGCATTTTATGTAGTGAAACACGGATATTTTGACAAACATGTTTGATATCCCGCGTTTTCGCGGTCAGTTTTCGTTATTCGTTTGAAAGTTTCTTCCGCGTGTCTGTTTATTTTATTACGTATTAGCGCGCATTCATTAGAGTCTAATCTCCGTATGTGACAGGTGCGCCACTTATAAATTCTGTCCACTAATTTTGTGGTTTAAAATCTTTTGTGATCCCATCATTCCCGTGAACTATAATGAGAAAACCAAACCTCGCGCACCGGCCTACAAACATGTCCGTTTTATTAACGTGATTAGGTTCAGATGCTGGAAAGAAGCTTTATCAAATATTACGGTATTGTGTTTGCTTCTGTGCAGCGAAATTTTTGCTACTTTCATTGAAATAATCCACTAAGCGTTCCTTGATTTATTTAGGAACTTCGCCGTATTTGGAGACTGGTCGAGGAAGACACTGGTTTTTGTTTTTAGGTATATTATACGGCATTTCTTTACGGTAAACCAATCGAAGCGAGGCGTGCATAGTTATCGCACTGTTAGCACACTCAAATATTGGTTATTTCATTACGCGGGCTAATATCCGTTCGTCAAACAGTAATGTTTTTCGTTACAAGTAGAAGGATATGTTCTTTATACGTGAGGATCTATTTGAAGGTAAATGCTCTTATAAGGGAAGATTTTAACATCTATTCCGTGATGGAGATGTTGCTCTTGAATATTAATGATCTGTAGGCGTGTAGTGATATCATAATTGTCGGCAAGCTTATTAGTAGAGATCGTTTAGATGCTGGATGGATTTAGATCAAAGTTTTTACTTATGAACTCCTCTGAGCGATCAACCACTCTCGTAAGTGACCAATTCTCTTCAGAGGCCGTATTCATAGTATCTTGTGTCAACTTCTGTTTTTAGAATCAGTCGTAAGCGACCATCTCCTGCAAGCGGTGACCTTTTCATTATTAATCCTAAGGTTGGTCGCCGTTCTACGAGATATTGGTGATAATGTATTATGTTTCTGTTTCAGTACAAAACAATATATTATAGAAGTTGTCGTTCGTCCAGTGTCCGTATGTTGGACAACGTGATTGCTGCCAAAACCGTATCGATCATACGGAAACACTCAAAAGCGATATGAGTGAACAGCGATGGTTAGCGATTGCTCGGCCGGAATAAGAACCATGTACTGTCGAAGGCTGGATTTCATTTGGTGACCAGTGATTCCGAGCAGTCGCGCGATCGGCTAAAAATCCGTCAGTATATAGCGAAAATTGCATTTTACTAAACAAATATTTGGCACCGTTGAAGCGTGTTTATTTTATCGTATATTGCCGTGCTCTTGTGTGTTTAAAAATAGGATTCTCGGTTGATAACAGTATATACACTGTGTACCTATGGAAACACATAAGTGCAACTAAAATGTGACTCACACCCACCCAGTTTTGTCAGCGGAAATTATCAGTGTCACTTAATTTATCAGACGAGTTCTAAGTTCCGAAAATGGTGATTTTGGTCCTTGTATTGTAAAGGAATTTGCAGATCAACTAGCTTGCTTTTACATTTTGTTATTGTGGTTCAGTGTCACCAACTCTTCATTGTTCTCTGTGTTGGCTAATGTTTATCGCTAAGCACCATTAGTTTTGCAGTTTGTATAAGCTTGTGCACCGACCAATTTTCGCATGAAAGAGTGTTTGAAATACGCGTACTCGTGCGTTTGTACTTAGGGAAGTGTTACGCCACGTTCAATTAAACAAATGTTGCAACAATGTTGGACAACAATCGAGTTTTCTCGAGGATCGTCTTATACCGAATTAAAATGATTGCACAAACCAATCCATCTCTCAGTGGTCACAATTGTTAGTTGTTAATTGTTCCTGTTTTGGCTATTATTGTAGGATTACAAATTTCATATCTTTCCTATCTACGTCTAATGTTTGACAATTAATGCTTATAAAGCAGTATGTTATCAACAAAATCACCCCGTATATCTCGTATTTATTATATAGACAAGAGTGTTTTAGTGGAAAATAGACCACTCATAAAGTTTGTACAAAACTACATCCGGGACTCGAGTGGCGTATTTTCCATATCCTCACTAGTGAGGATATCGATGACGTCATTTCCCGCTTTGAAACTATTGTTTTTTCCTCTCGAAAATGAAATTCTTATCTTCGCGTCGCCGTGTAATATCCTCTATATATTCACAAATTATTGAGTTCCTGGTACATTAATAGCATAGCAGCCTTCTATTGTTCAGACTGGAAGCGGTTAAGACAAGAGCACGCAGCATGTCGGAATTTATCTTGCCTTTTTGCTGCCTCATAGGCCCGCGGTTAGAGCAGACACGACCAATGGATAAACAGAGCGTGCGCAGTTACCCTGGTGATCGTGATTCCATGCGGTCTGGTAGACGGTCGAGGAGAGGTGATGATAGCAGCAGTGGGTACAGCGACAATGAGAGAAGATATCGAAGGTTAGTATAGCCTGAGTCCAGAAGTTTTTGGGGGGCAGGATTAATTTTGCTTTATCTAGGATTAGCAGAAACGTGTAGGGTTGAGAGGAGCGAAAGGCTGAAAGAGGACTCCTCCAATCATCCATCTTTCAGCGTCACTCGTGATCCCTTAGTGGCTTTTTTACTTGCCCCAACTCTCCTCTGTTTTCCTAATCCAAGACGGCGGCTTGAAAAAGCGAACGAGTATTTAGCGGGTGGACGTCCCAAGTACGCCTGCACTGTAGGTTTAGGTTCTGTTTATTCATCAGGATCTGGTTGTTAGCTTGATTGTTTTAGAGTACGCCTGCTTCAAAAGGGTGCGGTTATTTAAGGGTAATAATTTTCGGGTTTTAATTACGTTCATTTATCTTGAAAACTTTCCCCAAGCGGGGTCGGGTGGAGGGTAAAGTCAATCGAGGGACAGCCGGTATTCGAGGAAACACTGTTACTACCTAAAACAAACTTGAACGTGAGCCAGCAGTGACAAGGAAAATGATACGTTTGTTAACGTTAGATTTCTTAATGAAATGTATCACATGACTTGCCCTAATGATCACTTGACGGCTTAGCAAAACAACAAAATGACTTTGACAAGGTGGAAAGTCATAAAACTCAACGGAATTCAAATTCGTCGCCAATCTTGGCTAAGGTTAAAGTGTGATGTGGTAAAGTAGTGAGTGTTAAGTGCTGTTAGTGTTGTCATTATGACAAACGGAAATGTTCTACTCTTGCAGAGATCCTGTTGACAAACTAAGAGAAGAATTGCAGAGTTTGCGAACCCAGCTGCAGCAAGATGCAAACTCTCGTGGAGTGCAAACTCAGATGTATGACGACCTTCGACGACGACACGACGATCTCGAGCGCGAGATGGCCCGACGAGGAGCCGAGCAGCAGATGACGAAGATGTACGACAACCTACAGCAGAAATACGATTCTCTGGCGAAGGAAATGTCCCAGAGTAGAGACAATACGACGAGTCCCCCACCTTACGATGATCTTCGGCAGCGCGTTGAGGGTCTGGCCAGGGATATAGAGGACCTAAAACGAAGGGAATTCGATAGACCGCCTCCTTCACCCCAGCCCCAACCTCAACCCCCACCCCCACCCCCACCCCCACCCCCTGCTCCTTCACCTTTACCCGCGCAAGCACCTGAAGTTTCCACGATGCAGTTTTTGTGTCCCTTTTGTGGAGGTGCCGGGACTCACAGCCACGGAAGTTATTTCTATCCGGGTTATTCCGGTCCGGCACCGGCAACCCCACCCGCTACCTCAGGCACACCTTCCTCTCGCCCTCGTCGTCATACCGAGACGCAGACACCGTACGCACCGCAAGTTACGAACACTTTCGTCCGTCATCCCACTTTACCGGCGGCGGCTTCCACACCATACGCACCCTACTACCACAAGTAAGTGACAGAACTTTACTTCAAGGGTGGGGAGGGTGTTTTGCTGGCTACTGTTCAGCTGTGTAGTTTTTTGTTAGTTGTGGGTACTCACAGAACGAGTACTCCACCCTGATGTTGAAGAGTAGAGAAGGACGCTCTAGGAACAAGGTTAATAGTTTGGCATTTGCACATTTGATTAGGAAAGTCATACTCTTCCCTTACGATTTAATAAAATGTCCCTGATAACTACCTAAAATACGGAAGTTCTGTCTCGACTTTGCTGGCACTCCTCTCTGATGCTTTTCAAAGAGAGTTACAACTATTAAATCGCTTGGGTTCATTTGGGATTAGCATAAAATTCAATGAAAACTCGAAGGAAAAGAGCAAATGTTGCATAAAAACTGTTTTACATCATTATTTTCCGTGATGACTTTTCTGTCTTCGCTCCACCACCTTCTTTAGCTTTTCTCCTTATCAGATAACCTTTTATATGACTTAAAAATTTTTTAGCTTTGTTTAATTCTCATTCGTTTTTCTTAATTTTTTTTGCTAACATTTTTCAATCTCTTCTAGTGTGGTTTCGTCGCCGGTCCATCATCACACTCATACATACCCAGGGGTGGCGACCGGGTCCCCTGTGATACCGAACACAGTGGTAACGGCCGGGACTCCCGCGGTACCTGCCGGGGGCTTAATCGAAACACCCACGGTACATCACATTCATCATTTACCCCGGGCAAAATCCAGGACCCGACGGGAACGTGAAGTTTCCGACAGCGAGGAATCCGATAGTGACGAGGGATATCTTCCACAAAGAAGGTAGATTATACCCCAATGCTTGAATTATCTTATCAGATTCTAACACTTTCTGTGATTTTGCGTACACCTCCCGTAAGAGGATACATCTCTTAAGCGGACACTTGGTCTTAGTCCCAGCTGCATAGAAACGTTACATTTTCAACTTGCCATGAGGGAATACCTCTCCTAAGCAGTCGCTTGAATATGCTTCTACTGTATTGGATGTTGGTTATAAACTCGGTTGTGTCGCAATAGGCCGTCATATCCATCCGAGTTGTCTTGTCCCTCTTTTTCAAAGCGAATCTTGGTGCACAGCCTTTCAGACGAAAATGAGTTTTCATTCCCATGCAAATAAAACTCTTTTTCAAATGAATGGTTGTGCAACAAGATTCGCTTTGAAAAGGAGGCACAAGACAGCTCGAAAATGGCGTATTGAAAGTTTCCTCTGTGTAGCCCGCCTGCAGGGAATCATGGGAGTTGTATGCACCAGGTTATTTTCTGTTCTTCACGTGAATCCAGAAGAAGTATTTCAAGTGAGAAGTTCAGAGAAAAAACGAAATATTTGATCAGTAAGAAAAAGACGCGCGTAAACTTCTCGCGGACTTCTGATGTTGTACAAAAATACCATGATTCTTTGCAGGCTTGCTACAAAGTTGGAACTGGACATTTCTTTTGCGGTGCACAAAAGCGGGCCGCTCTATTGCGTCCGCTAAATTCAGGGTCTGACATTGTACTAAAAGGAAATATAGAGTTTGCGATAACGCCTTTTCTTTGAGTGGTCCCTCGTGATTGTTCGCAATTTGTTTATCTCTTGCAGCAGGCATTCCCGGGTTAGAAGTAACACTGGAAATCGTAGCAGTTGGCGAGGATATCAAGGGGATGAGGTGAAAAGTTGTTTTATTTGCAGTTTATTTGTGATCGGATAACACTTCGAACACATAGTAATCGGTTCCCTGTCTTGTCTTGCAGGGCTTTTGCACACTTAGAAAGTCGGTTAACTTGAATATCAGATATCAGCGGCCTATCCTTGAAATCTCGTTTTCATGATTGAGTCCAGATTATCACTCGTACGGTTTAAGTTTAAATATTAAACTTAACCCCTTAAGCCCCAATATCAACATGCATATTCTCCTCACTGTTCTCTAAATATTTCTTATGTTACTAGTTGGGAGAATTTGATTAAACATCAACACATTTCATGTCTGGTGATCATTTCCTTTATTCTCGTGACCTGTACATTTGATCAACTAGTGATACTGCAAGGAGAAATTAGATGCTTGTCATTGTCGCGGCTTAAAGGGTTAAGCTTGATTCCAGTTAGTTGATCAGTACAAAGTTTGTGGGCCAATCGAAAATTGCACGCTATCAACTTAAACCTTCGCTAGTTACTGTTATACAGGTTGATAAATGCGAAATAATGTTGTCTATGAAATAGATTTTATTTAAAACTGGGCTCAAACTGTTCTGTGCGGAAACGAAACTTTCCCCAAAGAGGGCTTTCCTGTCTTGCGGTTTATACGTTTGTGTAGATGTAGCCGTTAGCAGTGAGATAATTATGCTTGTATTTTGTTGCAGTTGGAGAGCTATCGACTCCATCAGTCGCTTGACGTAGCCAACAAAGCCGCAAGAAAAATGCAGCAACTCTCTAAAAGAATGTTGAGTGGCATCGCGTCCGACCTCATACGATCCGGGAAAAGATAGCATCTACATCTCGACAATTAAGTTTATGGTGCGCTCGATTGGCCTTATTCTGAATAAGAAGACACAGAAGTCAATGCTTCCAACAGACACTTAAAAATCGGATCTTCAGGGCCGCTAGAATGAAAAAAAAAAAACATTTGATTTTTGTGCGACTGCATAAGGAGGCTTGCAACAGTATTTTTGGCCTTGGAGTGTATCTTTTGAAATTAAAGTTTTGCATAAAAGACAAGCTTCGATTTCCTTGATACTACACCATCTTTTCACCATTTAACCAAAGTTTATCATCGGTTTCCTAAGTTCACCTACGAGTTGCGTAGGTTGAGTAGTCAAAGTTTTGTTTAAAAAAAGTCGAACTGGATTTCGTGGTAATGGATATTATTTTGAAAGAAAGGCTATGTTATCGTTGCATGAAATCCTCCAAAAATAAATTTTTCGTCATATGTTGAAAGGATGTTGTAGTATGAAAGAAATCGGACCAAAAAGAAAACTGTTTCGAGCCCACATACATTATCAGTTATTGAAGCTTAAACATCTCCAAAGAGTCATTTGTCAAGTCTATTTCCTTTACTGGTCTTCCGGAGTAAGACCAATCGATCGTACCCTTTTATTCTTGTGAGTGGCAATCAAAATAACCCAAATATTATTATTCCACGGACTTAAATACATTTATACTGTTTGAACTTCCGAGTCGCCGTCTTGGATAAAACGAACGAAAATGTTTGGTGGTGTCCTCTCATTTTTTAGCAATGCAAACAGGTTTCTTGGAGCAGGAAAATCGGCCAGCGGAGCGAGCCGTACCAGGCATGCGCCCTATTTTCACCAAGGATCCTTACTCCAGATTTCACTTTGATCTATTCAAGATGGCGGACTCAAAAACTAGAGTTTCAAAGTTAGTAGAGAAGAAACTCGCACAACTTTATATAACGACTCAGGTATTCGCTGTAGGAAGAAAAGGGTTTACTCATATTCTAATTAAAAGCATTTGTGCCATTGTTCATAGGACTCCAGTAACGTTTCTTGACCTATCTTGTTCTGGAAACAACTGCTGCGAATTGTAGCTTACAAACATGTTAAATTTGTTTTATTTTTGTATGTTGCAGCCCGACATCATATAAAGCGCTTCTTTTATATAACTTTATTTAAAATTAATGTACTTAATTTTTTTTAAACTCCAAATATGCATTCATGTGTTATTTTATTTATTCATTCATAATATATAATATATATTAATTACTTGTGGTGAAGTTTGTAACGAAAATTTTAGATCGTACGCGCGCTAATTTTTAGCTTTATACAAATGGTTCATATTTGGTTTGTACAAAAGGTATTAAATTAGTGTTAAATGTGAAAAGAAAAATATAAGCGCGTTTTTACGATCCCATGTTTGTATTAATTATATAACGGTGAAATTCTTAGTGAGAACCGAAGTCGCGATAGCCTGCGTGGCAGGCGCGGAAAGGGGAGAAATTTTCGCGCTCGCGAGTGATTTTTCCCCTTTTTTCTCCCCTTTCCGCGCCTGCCACGCAGGCTCAAGTCGCCACATAAACGGAGGATTTCTCTTATATTTGTGGCTTTGTATCTTTATCATAAATGAGTCTGTTTTGCCCCGGAAAGCGGGAAGACCAAGAGTGGTCCTTTCCTTTTGGGAATAGACGATCAAAGACTGAGAAGTGAAGCAAGCAAAGACTAAGAAGTGAATCACGCGTTAGTAGCCTGCTGCACCTAAACTCGTTTCCCTCAAGAGAAAAGAAAGGAACTGCTTGGACTGTCACCTATTTTTTATGGTTACTTTTAAGGTTATCTTCATCCTGACCATCATTGATTGTCAGGATGAAGATAGATTGCAACTTGAGAGCCAATTATCTGCAGTTCTTCCCCACCTATTGGAAAAATCGCTCAAACTTATTATGGTCTGTTTCCCTTTGAGAAAATCACGTGATGTACGAGACAGGTATAGAAATGCCTACGTCGTAGCCCTGTCTGTGTCCAGACCTGTGTCTGGTGTATTCAAAGAGTCTTGAATTTCTTCTGTCGTGTCTGCATCTTGCTATGTAGGTAGCATTCTTATCGCAAAAGCCCGCGATCCTTTAGGTCTGCGCGCGCCAAGAATCGCGGATCCGTGGCGCCGACCAAAAGGATCGCGGACTCTGGGGACAAGAATGCTGCAGAAAGGAAATAGTGGACGGTTGCGTCTCCGCGGAGGCTATGCTGGGACCACAACTGGAGCGTCCGTAATGAACGAGGTTCTTGTCAAGCAAGATTTAACGAGGTGGCTTTTGCTTTCTGCTTACATAAACTGATGCAAACACTAGATAAAGTTTGGAAGAATTTGAAAGTGTACTTTCGAATTTCTTCCAAACTCCACCTCATGTCTGTATGCATCAGTATGCAGGGTATGTAAGAACGCTCGCCATTTCTCATCCTCTTCGCCTTCAGTGGAAGACGGCAGTTTAAAGGGGAGAGTAACCCGGGTGAATTTCCCCATACACGAGCCATTCGGATTGTAAGCAAAATCGGTTAATAATTTAATTCCATTCAACTTAAAATTTTATGATAATTAATACGTTTTTCTTCGTGTTTTAACCAGCTTGCTCTCCCCAAAGAAGGGTCATCCCGGCCGCCACCATGGCAACAACTATTCCAACCACAGCACCTGCGAAAGGAAAAAAAAAGGATTATTTTAGCGTTGTATGACGACTTAGGAGAAGAAATTCCACGCCTTGTGCAGGTCTTTAGAACCCTTCTAACAAGGAAATGTGAACTGTGATCGTGGGTTCAAACCATTTACAGGGAAATATATGTGAATGGTAAGGTAAAGCCATTGTGACCCGGCTCAGAGGATCACTTCCCTCCTACTTCATGTAAGGCTTTTCCCCACGCCAGTCACGGTCGATTCATATCGGTGATGTATATGAGACAAATCTCAAGTGGCCAGCAAAAGCTTGACATCTGACCACGGGGCCCGAAACGGATCTACCACGGCGAAATAAGGAGGTCTTCGACGTGGGCATGCAAGCTCACATCCGCTAGCCTGCGATAGAGTTTTAGTTTCCACTCTCGTTTAGTCTGCCGTGTTCAGGCGGATAAAACGAGCAGATACCACGCAGCTCTTAACAACCTCTAATCTCACTGGACCTTGGTATCACGCAGCTCTATTGTTTTCAGGGCTAGGGTCCATTGTTTTGTCGTTTGTTCTATTGTTTTCTCAGCAAATCAGAGAAGACCTTGTAAGAGCTGCGTACGCCCCTAAAACGAGAGCTTTAAAACTAGATGCTGTCGCAGAATACACCCCGTACTCCCCGCCCCTCCCCCGGATGGGATGCTAGTCCATCGCAAGGTAACCTCTGCATTTTGTTAAGTTATCTAATGATTTCCAATTTTTAAACCTGGGTAGGAAACAGACGATGTTAACCACCCCCTTCCGAAGTCTGAATTAAAAAATGCGCTAATCACTACACCACCAAGACTTCCATGCCCTGCGAACAGGAGAAGTTTCTTGTAAGAAAGTATCAAAGTCACTGCTGTTGCAAAGTTATTAGCTTCTGCAGGCTGACATCTCAGATTTACTTCAACGTTCTTTTTATCGCAACTCCTTTCAGGCCCCAATGGTCGCTCTCACCTATTAAACGCTTTCCTATTCCTTGCTCAGCTGGATCATTTTCCACCATTTCGTCTGTACTGCTATCATTTTCCATTTCTTCCGCTAAACTCTTCACTGTATGAACGTCTGCGCAGAGAACAACACAGTAAACAAGTGAATTTTTTATGCGTCCACTTTTGAAACCGTTTTCGTCAAGCACCTTTTTCAACAGCGATTTCGATTTTTTTACATGCTAACGAATGAAAATGGTTACGTTTTCAAGCAAAACCGCACGTGTGTATAGGGGGATTTTGGAAAATAAAGGTTAAAATGTCCACCTGGCACGGTACCTGGAAATTCCTCTTTGCATTCAAAGTCCTCTTCCTTGGGTTCAATATCTAGAAGCTCAGTCATTCTTTCTTGGGATTCCTGTACAAATCAATCAGATTAACCACGTTTGGTAATTTGTAGGATTATAAAGTTGCTTCTTTGTTACTAAAGGTACTACTACTACTATTACTAATCAGAGGGAAACTTCTTCTCATAACAACCTTCAAAGTTTCATCCTTAAATACGTAGTCGCAGACTGTAACATTTCCTGTTCCAAGAGGAGCAAACACTCTTTGAGGGCATCTCCACGTCGAAGGGGATGCTTCTGGAAGAAACATCAGAGAAAAAAAGGCTTATTACTGGTCGTTATACCTTGCCTGATCATCTCAGACACATCGCTGTGCTGTTACACTAGGGCAAACTACTGTAGAAATGGGAAAGTTAATAACGCTTAAATAGGATGTTTGTAAGAAATGGGGCGAGGTGGTGAGAACATTGCCGTTTCTCACAAAATAAATGAGTCGTTTCACATAATCGTAAATTAACGGGCAGTGAATATGGTGATTGAGAAAAGACACCCGTCATCAACGAACCTTTATCCATTTTCTCTTCTTGATTGTCCATGATGTCTTCACACAAGACTTCGCAACGAGAGAGGAAACTGCGAATGACATCGTACTTCAGAGCCTTTAAGAAGGAAAACGACGTAGTTGAACTAGGTTTCACAGAAAAAAAATTGTATAATTATGAAAAATTTACGGGGTACAAAGTTATTAAGAATGATTTGGAAAATGTAGGATTTATTCTTACAATTCTATGAAGTAGAATGTAGAAGAATATTGTAAAGACAGTATCTAACTGAAAACCGGGACTGCTTGGGACAAGATACTGCTTTCCTCCTTGGAGGGAGATAATGTAAAGAACTATGATCGCTACGGTCGCTGGAATCGCTGGAAAAAACGTCCAGCAATCGTTTTGATCATATGGTAACCACACTTCAGCAATCGTAGCGAACACAGTATCTCACATCGATCGCTGAAGAGTGGTTTCCGTATGAACGCAACAATTGCTGAACGTTTTTTGCAGCGATCGTAACGGTCATATGGAAACCAGCCTTAATACGCTAGCTGACACCTCGTATCCATTTTACAGAGGGCTGCCCGTCTCTGAGAAACATAAAGTAAAGAAATGAAGCTTGGGAAGCAACGATACAACGTATGCATTAGAGAGCGTCTTGAGACAGTTAACTGTGTCCGCTCAGCAGAATCGCTGTCACTCTAACTCTCGTGAACTCAAACTTTCTCGCGAAGGGTTCAAGTAACACGAGCAACATTTTCGTGACGCTTGCAAAACATGTTGCGTTGCAAAGGTCAAGATTGTTTTTTGCGCGTATTGCACCCTCCTCGCTAAAACCCCTGATGGTTTCAGTCATTTTATTCTACTGATTCTTCATTCTAAGATTCTACCCTGACTGTATGTTTCAGCATTGTACCTGTATCGCTTCTTTGACTGTCGCTTTTTGATGCACATACGCTCTACAACACATTGATCCACACACTGACATAGATGCTACTGCTTCGGTCTCCTCTGGTTTTAAAGGGCCACATGGCTAAATAGAGAATCATAAACGCATCATAAATACACTGACAGTAATTTTAAAAGAGTTTTAAATATTGGAGTTTCTCTATTTATCTCCACTTTTGGAAGTACAAATAACTCTGAAAATAACTGTGTAAACTATTTCATAATTTATTTAACAAAATTCTCATGTTTTTGACAACCTTTATAGAATGGTAACACCCTAATATGGGCTGCTGGACAAGATGAGAATTGAGAACTAAGAACTTAGTGAACTTTGCATGCACCGATTTTCAATTGAAAGTCGCAAGTGATTTGCATTTGCCTCAGTTTTCCATTACTACGCTGTGTGATTGGGTAAAGTGATATCTTCTCAACCAATCAGAAGAAAAACCAAAACAAATCATGACTAGGTCACATGAATTTTCCCGCGCTTGACTATGACCGGGCGGTTACATGTTTTTGCTTTCAGGTCTGATTGGTTCATTGTGTTCTAGAGCGGTTACTTCGCGCTGTGACTGGTTAAAAAAATCTCGCGCTACTTTCTCGACCAATCTGTAAACCTCAAACCAACCGCCACTTGCTCGCACGCGTTTTCCCGCGCTTGGCGCTAGTTACCTGTACTTGCTTCGAGTTTTGATTGGTTCATTGGTAATTTGAGTTTGTTGTGATTGGCTGGGGTAATTACTTTCAATTGGTTCTGGTTTCACGACACTCATTTGAAAAGCCCTCCATCCTCTCTTTTGTGATTGGCTGGGTAATTTCTTTGGATTTGGTTTCATGACACTCAATTAAAAAACTGCTCTATTGTATGTATTACTTACCTTTTCAGTGAAAATGTCGACCTTAAATGTCTGTACAGATTTTGGGTTAACTTGGCTAGACTTTCCTGATCTTTCTCCTGGTACAAGAGGCCGTTCATCAGCGCAAAGTTCTCCATTCACTGTACACAAGGCATTTGATATGCTCTGTAACATACTGTGGATGCTACCCTGTCACCGAAAAAAAAATTCAAATTATTTGTGTCGTTTATTAGGGCCTAGTTGTTTAAAGATCCAATGACGTCAAGATTGGCATCAAGTTTGAACTCAGAATTTCAATTCACAGTGAAGTCTAAGGGGTGTTTACACGTTGCCAGGTGACATTCATCCCGGCACAAGGAGAAAATTTTATATCACGTAAACATATTAAACCATTTTAATGGCAGTGTGAGTTTTACTTTGGAATGAAATGGTCAAATTTAAAGGAATGTGATAGGAACAGTCACACCCCGTTTATATGATACCAGAATGGGAATCTCGATCCGGTACAACAACCGGGGTGAACTCGCACCGGTATGACTTGTACTGATACCAGATTCTGAGCCCGTGCCATGGAAACTAATACAGAGCCACTAGAGGGAACTGAGATGACTCCGTACCAGAATGAAAGTCATACCAGTATCTAGCCTGAGTAGCAGGCATAAATGGGGAAGGGAAGGGGGGGGGGGGGAGCCAGAAAGAGGTAGGGAAATAGGGCAGATCCCCCATTTTCCTCCCTCTTTCTCGCTCTCCCTACCCCGTCCCCATTTATACCTGCTACACAGGCTAACCAATATCACGTAAGCACCCCCTATAAGATTTACCACTTGACCACCTGTTAATCAGGCCACCAATGGGCTACAAAAATCCAGTCGTATTAATAGTGTTAATGAGGTTAGCCAATCAAGCTTGTCCGTGGAAAAAAAGGATAAAATGACACAAAGTGGTAGCATCTTCCAAGAAAAATGTGACAAGAAACAGAACAAGAAGGAGAATCATGCCTCAGAGGCGACTTAAAAAAGACAAAAAAAAGCACGGCATGTCTGCATTTGTTTTGTTTGTTAACTTTTGAGTGGCCATATTTATGGTGTCTGCTGATAAGCAGGGCTCTTACAATTAAGAAAAAAATTGACCATTTCTTTGATGAAAACTAAAGAGGCTGTAATAATGCAGTGGGGTCCCCTTTACAAATAGCTTAAATCATAGACAACTTGTCAAAAAATAATTATGTTTTCTAAAGATTCAAAGAGAGGGGGGGGTGCTTTTTCAAAGGTGGGTGCTATAACTGAGGATATATGACAGGGATTAAAAATTGACAGATTCTGCTAACAACCATCGTACCGACATTTGGTTCTGAAGACTGGATCTCTCAAGTTTCCTTGGAACAGTAAACTGGCTATTCGATAATGACAAGGATGTTTCTAGTTTGAGCCATTTTGAAGCAAAAGACTGATACTTGACTTCAGCTGGGTTTGGTGTGGCCTGCAATACAAGACATAATCATATCAATAACGAAGCTCTCAAATCTGATTCCTAGAAGGCCAGATTTATAGGTTGAAGTAATATGACATTAAAAGTGGTATATTGATTAATAAAATAATAGTTTATTCAATTACCCTTTGATCAGACATGTCAACCGTCCTACAAGTGATTCTGAGACAAATATGTCAAGGACTGAAAATTAGAAACAGCTCTTCCTAAATATAGAGCAATAAATTACAAATATGTTGCTTGAGCACACCAAGTGAAGCTGAAAATGAGTCAATGAATTTTAAACTTTATTTAGATATTAAATCCTAAAGCACTCTTCTCCCAGATTTTGCTTGCCTCATGTTTTCTCTCCCACATCTGCCAGGTTTCATGGGAGACAACGTAAAATTGAGAGAACTGAATTTCTGTCTGGTGTGTGGAAAAAAGAGAGTGAGGAGGACTGCATGTTGCA
This sequence comes from Siderastrea siderea, assembly GCA_964030785.1. Classification (NCBI taxonomy): domain Eukaryota; kingdom Metazoa; phylum Cnidaria; class Anthozoa; order Scleractinia; family Rhizangiidae; genus Siderastrea; species Siderastrea siderea. The sequence continues at coordinate 52,293,669 of OZ034966.1, read as the reverse complement.
GGCTTGAATTCCTTTTTTCTTCATTTCTCCAGTGGCTGTTCATCGACTCTACCTGTAGTCAAGGCAAAGGTTGAGCTCCAGGCTGGTTTCTACAGGATACAGGGTAACGTGGGCTCGTTTTCAGAGCCCACATTACCTGACCGCTGGTCTCGTTGTACGATTTGACGTCACGAACAAACGGCCAGGCTGCTAAGTACGATTCAAAATGGCGGCACGCAGTGTTGAATTTTGGCCCTCTTTGGAGAGGAATTTCAGTGGGATCGGATGCACTTTAGAAGCTAAACCCACGGTCAGTAACAACTTAGTGTTGCCTTTTTATTGGCAATTTCAAAAAATACACCGTTTCTGGAGTGACCTTCTCCTTTAAGCTGACCTGCTAAAATTAATTTAAGCCTACCAAAATATGGGTTAAGTCTGGATATCATGAAGGATACTTTTTGGTCGCTGAGCAAATTTGAAGTAAGATCCTACTGTGACTGAGATCATCAAAGTATGAAGCAGGTTTGTGGTAAACAGTTTTGTTGATGGAGAACAGCAAATGACGGAGCTTGGTCTGTGACTTGGTGAGCATGTCTGAAGGAGCAAATGCAAAAACACCAATGATATCCAAGCCTCCTGTCAACATTCTTGAAACCTTGTAAAGAAAAAAATAGCAACAGAATTTAACCAATTAAAAATAATAAACGGATATATCTGCCAATTTCATTTTGCCAAATTATGCATGAGATTTTGAACCTTAGGATCACAAGGCCCTCTAAGATTCCCAAACATGATCTGACCAGTTCTGAAGATTTTTGAAAATGACTTAATTGACTAAAAACTACCAGAAGTGAAGTAAATACAGTGCAGAAACCAGTTTCAAAACACTTGATCTTTGTTTGAAGGACTCAAAACATGGCTAAAGTCACTTGCATGGGCTGAGGGACAATCAGATTGTGCATGGCTCAGATTTTGATCCAGCCACGACAAATACATCGTACAAATACGACATAATCTCTATATGTGAGATTGACATTTGAGACCTGCAGGTGTTACACTTGTCCATATATAATGCAGGAGGTTTAATTTATTTAATTATTTAATTATTTAATATTTAATAATTAATTGTAAGATAATGTAAGGAGGCCTAAGAATGTGTACCTGCCGAGCATGTTCTGTGATCCAGTTGTTTTCAACATCCTCTAAACTGGCTGGTTTACTTTCTGCATCTGGAATATTTAAAAATTTCACCCACGATCATAACAAAAACAAAATACAAGAAAATAGCACCAGTTTAAACTGCTTGCGATTCCACATTTTGGCCATGTGATTGCCAATCTCAATCAACCATGAATCTGTGGAGGTGCAGTGGTGTAGTAGTTTGTGCATCTGACTTTGGACTGAGAGATCAAAAGATTACTGGTTGAAGACTTATTTTTATGTGCTATTTTAGTTTCCTTAGACAGGAAACATTACTCCATCTGTCTCTCTCTGCACCTAATTAAATAGGTACATGTGAATCTAACAAAATGACAAGTTAACCTTACAATGGAATTTATAGCTGTAGCATCCCACTAAGGAGGAAGTGGTAATAGCCCCCCCCCCCCCCCCCCCCCCAGTGGGACGCGGTGGGTGTAGTGCTTAGTGCGTTGGACTTCAGATCTGAAGGTCGGTGGTTCAAGGCCCATTCCCTGCCATCGTGTTCTTTCTTTAGACTTAAACTTTACCCCACATTGTCTCTCTTCACCCAGATGTATAAATGGGTACTGGCAACATACTGCTGGGGTTAACCCTGCAGTGGACTAGCATTCCATCCAGGGGGGAGTAGTAATACTCTCAGTACCTTCATGCTACAGAAACTGGGATAAGCTCCAGTCCTATGGACCTCCTTGGCTAGTGTGTGACTTGACCAAGTGGTACCCCAACCTGCTTAATGTGTGGTTCCAGAAAATATCCATACCCCCCCACGGAAGGTCACTGGAAATTCTGAGGGAGAGGGGGTTCAAAGGCAGAAATTTCCGAGGGGAGTAGGGGTTCATAGGAAGCTCCTTTTCCAGAGGGTGAAGAAACACAAAAAAATTGAAAGCAACACACGATTGATCCCAAGCACGAAGTAATACTTATGTAGGCTGTTTTGACCTTCAAAACTACGCAAATATGTTGACTGAAATGCCAAATTTTGCAACTTTGATTTGTATGAAATTTTGGTAGACCTGATTTGCATATTCACATTTACAGAAAATTGCGTGTCTCCTTGGCCTACGGTGAATATTGCACCATTTTCAATCCTTTCAATGGGAACGTTTTTCGTTAAACACCAAAGTTGTTTAAACAAATACAAAAATATTTTTATCGCGCAATCCAGCAAAGGGTTTTCAGCCGCTTTTCACCAGATATTACTGAGATAGAATTGTTGCGTTACATAAACAGGGACGCTCATAATAGTCCATTTTACAGTTGTGTGCTTAGTGTCCTGGCCTTTGAGTGGAAGTGAGGCTGGAGTTGACTTTGTTTAGATAAAGACCCTCCCGTTTTTCACAAGTAAATCATGTTGTTGTCATGCTAACTAGTTTGCATTTACAAATGAAAAGCAGGAGGGTTTGTATCAAAACAAGGTCACCTCCAGCCTCGCTTCCATTCAAAGGCCAGATCACAAAGCACACAACTGTAAAATGGACTATTTGAAAAGGTCAGATTTCACGCGTTATGCAAATTTGAAGCATTTTTGAACTGAAACTAAAAGTTCAGCCTATATTAGCTATTTCTTACAAATTCTTTTACAGTTGTCACTATCTTTGAGTTTCCATTTGACCTTCATTTACTATTTCAATTTTAAACAAAAGATAAAGTGCGGGTCAGAAAGGTTTGATTTGTTATCCCTCTGTGCAATTCATTTTTAGACTCACGGTATGCAAATTCACTTGTGCATAATCCCAGGAAAAAAGCTGCTATTTTACTCTAATTCTCTTTCGAACATCACAACCGTTGATTTTTAGTGTAATTTACATTCAACAGTTTTGCTTTTGACGGTAGGTTTGAGTGTGGCAAACACAACTTCTATTCTGAAAATTTTGGCTTCGTTGTTTACATTCGGCACGCAAATTATTCACCGCAACCCTCAGCACCAATGTTAATAGAACGTTACAACACTCGGTTTAATCAAATTTTCGTGAAAAACATAAAACATTTCAAACGGGATAGCAAACATGCAAATAGTATAGAACAATAACAAAGCATTATATGTTGAAAATGGATGTTATAATAGTAAATGTTACAACAAAAACCATGTTTGCATAACATGGAAATTCCTGGGGGGAGGGGGGTCATCATAGACCCCATTGGAATGGAAATTCCTAAGGGGTGGGGGGATGCAAACCAAAAACCTTCCGTGGGAGGGGTATGGATATTTTCTGGAACCACACAATCCTACAGAAATGGAGTTCAGTGGTGGCCACCTGGTCCACCTGTTGCCTGCATGAGTGAAATCTGTGGAGAGTACTTTGCTACTGGGAGAAGTAAAGGTTGAGGGTGGAGAGGGAGAGGGGGAGGCAGGGATACGATTCCCTGTTCTATCTTCAATTCACCCTCGCTACCCAGGAGTTTAATTTTCTTCCCATATTTTTCATTGCTGTTCAGGATGACAGTACAACAGTCAAAACAATTTAAAATCACATTAAAAAGGAAAATGTATGTAGCATGTTTGTCTTTGATCTACACACTGGTATGCAATACTTTTATCAACATGATCATATCTTAAATTTGTAAGTTATATAAAAGTGCATTTTATAATTATTTGCAGGTTTACAGGGGTCACTTGTATAATAATGATTATGGCCAGGCTTTATAGTAGGGAAGCACATGGAAAAGCCTGGTAACCAAGATGAGAACCAAATGAACAGTGGAAAGTATTATTCTTATGATTTTCAGTATCAAAATAATGATGAATCTGAGGACAGAACTGAAAAAATAAAAGACCCAAATGTTTGGGCTGCTTAGGTCCCTGGGGCTGAAAATATGTGTGTCCCTATTATAACCCCTCAATTTACTACCTCAATACAGTCCGTACCTGAGCTGGCTGATTGTTCTGGCGTTCTGGACAAATGAACAATATAATCTCGTTGTGAAGAAAGCTAAAGAGGAAAGAAATGTTACGAACTTTTTATTTTTTTTAAATACTTAGGCATAACATGCAGGCTAACCCCCACCTCCTTCCCGACTCCAGGCAAAAAAAAAGAAGACTACAAAACTCAATACCAGGAAAAAATATAACTTAAGTGTCGCTTTCCCCGCCCTTTCCCCTCAAATAAAGGTCAAACCAAATCAGAAAAAATGTTTCGACCTGTGCAGAACACAGCGCTACCATGAAAGGGAGAGATTTCCCTAAGTTTCGAGATCTTCCCCCGACGTAAATTCCACGAGGGAAGAATATTAACGCGAGCAGGAAGAAATGTAAGCTTAAGTCTTATAGTTTTTGTGTACGAAACAAAATCCTAACCTGTCCAATTATTAATCCCAATTGCCACTGATGCGCGCCATAGAGAGAGGAGATATATTCGCTAACTCTTTCTTCGATTATGATGGTTCGCCCCATTTTCTTGATCTCGTTTTATCGCCAATTTCTCGTGTGTTATATTCGATCTCCTTTGTCCGCCATGTTGGTTTTTTGTCCCTCTTTAGCCGTGAGAGCCTGGGTCAGTTACACCCCCTGCATTGCCTTGCACATGCGCTCTTTTCTTTCTCTCTCTCGCGTGGTCGCCATTTTATAGCGGTAAGCGAGTTTTTAGCTTTGAAAATTGTTATCTTTATACGCTGTTCAGCGTTTGGAATCCTAAATTTTAAATTTCCAACCCACTAATATTCTTATCTGTAAATTTCAATCAAGCTGGAAGCAATTTTCTTATGTTTTATGTGAGAAATTCGTAATTTTTCTTTAGAATTTTCACGTGTCTATGGTCGTTCTTTCAAATTCGTTTGACATGATTTGGTCCAGTATCTATTGGTAAATCACGTTGAATTCACCGAAGGAAAATAAATATGTGGCGTGTTGTACGTTTTTGACTACCTTATAATTTATCGTATGGCATCAAATCCCCAAATACTGCTAAGCGGTGACTCAGGAGATTAAAGTTATCCCAGTTTTGTAGAGAAATGGATACAGACAAAACAGGTTAACGTGCAATAGTTCAGCGTACAAAAATGTTCTTAGATTTGCATGTCTATATTTTGATCAGTCACCTACAATCAACTCACTCTCCTCTCCCTCAGTCATTTGATAGAAAATGTGGTGCACATCGTCAGGCATTTCTCTGTCAAAAAAAATCCTTTTAGTGTCAGTACATGTAAGGTATCGGTATATTAAGTCGTACAGTATATTAAGTCGTACAGTCAAAGAAAAGGTCGCTCTCAGCCCTGCATAAAGGCAAACAACGTTGTTTTTGGTCATCAACAGGGTGTACACATTGGGAGGATTCTGTCGAAGAAGTTCTTTTTTATTTCCTGTAAAAGGAAAAGTCAAAGAAAACTTTTCTCTTACCAGCAGTGGGTGATGGCGCACGAAATAGACGTTAAAATTTCCGTACGTGCGGAAGAAAAAAATTGCTAAAAAAATCTAGCAAACTCCGATCGCTTCGGAAAATCAATTCTTCGTAAACTTATCGCCATCTTGTATCCCAAAATTCAAATCGGCTAGATTCACCCAGTTTCTGCTGGACCACAGTAGTGTTTAGCAGGCATCCGGGACTGATATTATGCCGTACAGCCATATGAAGTCTTGTAATTTCCTCTAAATCCTACGGAAATCCACGCGCACTCGCTTAAGACAAGCCGGTCTCCTTCTTCTGCTTGAAAAAAACATTTTAGTTGGTTTCAGTCAAGAAGACATGAATTCATGTTTGTTTAGAAAAGCAGGTTAGGCTTCAAAACTCCGTAGAAAGCGAGCGAGGTTCCTGTAAACTCCGGTGTACGACTTAAGATAAATCTGTACGACTTTGTATCAGGCAGGTTGGCCACTCTCTTGAAAGTTTTTGTGCCATTTATAGCTTCCCCCAAAATATTTGATTATTAGAATTATTTGAAAAAAGGTTAAAGTTTTATTTGGAAAAATCACTTAGCATTTATTCTTTACCAAGAGTACGACGTTGAAGCGTGAACTTAAAGTGTATGACTTAATATACCAATACCTTAAGTTATTTGACTTTATGGCTCCACCTTGGTGTAAGAACCTGAAAAACTCTTATTAAACAATAGTGTACAGCAAAGCAGTAGCTCACAAAACAAAGAAAATCTTGTTGGGTTCTTATGCCAAGGTAAACTCTTTTATTACAACACAGTGGAGTGAGTGTGCTAGTGCACAGACTACATCATTCTGAACCTTTGAGCTTTAGATAATTTTTCCTACCTACCACGTACTCTTTATTTGTGCTTACAAATGATTGTGTTTGTAGTTTCCGTGTAATTTTGAATGTGGAAAAATCTTAATGACGGAAGAATTCTGTAGTTATGAAAACCTTTCATAAGTCCTTTCGTTAGAACAGACGTGAAAAACACGATTAACTTGTAAGCGCTGAAATTTAATACATTGATGTGATAAACCTTATGCTATTGGCCATAATGTTTTTGAATTGCTTCTTTTAGCTTAACCAGTTAGGTCAGAGAGAGAACATCTAATCTAATTTTCTCATTTCACTTGACAGGAAAAATGTCGGCTGACTTGCAGTGGATGATTTTGAGGAACAACTCCTGTTTCCTGTTGAGGAATCAAGGAACAACATTTACAAAGGCAAGTTGAAGTCGAGAATTGCAGTACTGTTGTTACAGTATATCACAATGCGGAATGTGCATGGTAATTCTGCAAATAAAATGCATAATAGCATTACAATGCTGTACTGGACTTTACTCTACATTGCTGTCTTTTATCTATGATGTAACTCTGGTTTCTCACTAATGCCCCTCCCCCCCCCCCACCCCCTGTGTGAATCCATTTAGGCTAGTTCAAGAGTTGTCAAGAGTGTGTTTCTGTGTTAATGGCAACCTAGACATGAAGAAAGCACCCACTAGCTTCACAGTTGAGGCTAGGCAGACACACTTAGAAGAGTGGATGTTACACAACATCTCGTCCAGGAAGAATAGTATTAGTTACAAAACCAGCGTTAAGCCATACAGAAGAAATAATTATTAAATGCAAATGTATGACAATTGTTGGTGATATTAGAGCTTTTATGGTATCGTGCAGTTTGTTGATGATGAAGTTTTGATTTGTCTAGTTTGGATATCCAATGGGAAACAAGTATTAGCATGAGTTGAAATCATTTTTCTTCTGTTCCCTGTAGGAGCCTCTGAACCTCACTGGAAGGCATTCATTTAAAAATTGTGGATTAATTAACAAAAAGGTAGCTGTCAGTATTGATGGGAGGCAATGTAGTCTACTATGTGTTATTGTTAAAGGGGCAATGTCACTTATTTTAGTATTATTTAAGAAAAGCTAAATTCAAAGTAAATTGGAATCAGGAAACCGTAACACAATGGTGCATTTTTGTTTGAATTTTTCTACTAATTTTGGTTTTCTGAAATTATAAAATGGCCTTGGCTACGATTGGTCAGCGTGACAGTGGATTGCAACTTGAAGAAATTTAGTTTCTTCCCTTTTGTCTTGGAAAAGTTGCTAATAACTGATTGCATGTATGGTTTGTTTTCCCTTTTGAGAAAACCACTTGAAATATCTTTCTGTGGAAGTGAGTGAGTCCCAGCATGTGACAGCCATAAAAAATATTTCAGTTGTCTAACTTAAAAACAGATTTTCTCAGAAACCAATGGAAATAACGAAAAAGCCTCACACACTTTGTTAGCCTATTATCTCGTGATTGATATATTGCAGTTTATGTGGCTCTCCGTGGTGACGTGAAGGCTCATAATTCCCCTTAGCAAACTCTGATGGATTTGCATTTGAAGGCTTGCGCACCCCTACATAAAGAAAACAGTTTTTTAAAAAAAGTGCTATTTCAGATTCTACATTTTAGGCTTTACATTGATATATAGTTTTCTAGGATTTATTTTGCTAGGAATTACAGTAACTTTTAGAGCATTACTTGTACAAGAAAAGGTGTTTTTAGCACAGTTTTGACCCAGAAATGCAAAAATCCCACAACAAAGCCCTTTTAAGTTAGCTCATAATTCGTGTTATACATGTAGTTTCCTGGATATAACTGAATACATTTTTTTGTTTGTCAGGATCTTCTTTAAAATCACCTTCAACATCTGCTTGCTAGTGCAATGTCCTATTTGTAGCTAAGAGGAAATGTTTGCATGAGATCTAAAATTATCAATAGAGTTACATGTAGATTTGTTTCTCTGAGAAATTGTCCTCATACAAGCGACCATTTTGTTGATAAAAATTCCAATTCCACCAGTTCTCGGTCAAGCACTGTATTTAGAAGAGCAAACATATCCCATAACTGATCAGCTTTGCTATGCTGAGAATGGTCCCTGACAAAACATCTGCACTTTGAATCATTTTGTCTTATGACTGTGTCAATTGTTGCTAGTAAGAATACTGAGTTCCAGATATTGGTTACCTTGTAAATGTTTAGGTACAACAAAAGATATAAAGGGCTTTGTACTCTGGATGCAAGCTCTTGTTGGGTGTTTGCCATTTTCATTCAGTTCCTTCAACTCTGTTATCTTGTGTCCAGGCTATTGGAGTTACAGCTGATCCCACTGGCAAGGGTGTCGTCCTCACCACGAAGAAGAACAAGTGTAAGTGTCGAAGGGTTACTTGACTTTTTCATCATTAAAGTAGTGGCCTGTGGAGCAGAGGGTGAAGAAATTTAGTAAATAGTGATATAAATACAGAAAGTATGAGGTGGTTAACAATTGCACTAATGAGTTGTTGTTATCTTGCAGATGTTAACAAGCCTGCCAAGGTTCTCTCCAAGGTGACCCTGACTAGCAACTCCCGCCGCACTGTCAAGACCATCAAGAACCTGTGTGGTAAGAGCTTCTACCGACAAGACCTGGAAGATGCAGCAGTCAGGAGGGCAAGTGCCATCCTCCGCAGCCAGAGGGCCACCACTGGTGTGCAGAAGAAGCGAACACGCAGAAAGCGCAACTGAATGCACACCTTGATTTCTGTTGGCAGATAATAAATTTGAGAACAAGTGATCTGTTGTCGTGCTCTCTTTTTAGTGTCTATATAATTACTCCCAAAAGTAAATTGTCATCTTCTCTTAAGATGCAACTTGCCTTTTCCACAGACAGCTTTTCTCACCTCCATTACAATCTAATCAAACAGAGATGTCTTGTAGTTTTGGGTCTGTAGATATTGCAAAACAACCATGCCCTGGTGGCGAAAAACCAGACTTCCCACTGCCCATACTCCTTTAATCCCCATTTCTGCCCCTTGTTTGGCTCCACCTCTTTGCCCTTTTGATTGCAAATTATTTACTAATTTTGCTTTACCGGTATTTCTCCCACTTCCCACCATCTCTTTCCCAGTTCTGTGACTTTCCTCCCTATTCCTGTCCCTCACCCCTCCCCACCCCCTATATCACCCCATCAACTTGACTGCTTTTTACATTGACGTATTTATTCCTTATTGAGTGAAACTCATTCGCGTACAAATCCTTGTCTCCTTTTTAACCGATGACGTCATTATGACGTCAACGGTTGATGCTGTATACCTAACAAACGCGGCACCGCACGATGTACGATACACGGTATCTGTCTTACATGTATGTAAGGCCGAGGGGTACTCTGTGAGATGCTGGGTATGGGGTGTGCTACTGGGACACTGAAACCCTTGCATTATGACCGAGACATTCCCATACACTTTGGAGATAGCCAGAACCTGAAATGAGCCCGCGCTCAGGAAAGCCGGACCCAAGTGAGCAGCGGAAATCGAGCTTAGGTCATTAGGTGCAATTGAAAAAAAAAAAAAAAAAAGAAGAACGGATGAAAAGTGTTAGAAGAGGCTGGAACCTCCAGAGATGATTTCTGGTCCCGACTGCGTGTATTGATGAGACATTATGCATTTTTAGGCTATTATTCTTTGGAAGTTACTTTTCATGAACAATACACAAAGGAACGAAATTGTTTTGTACAGCCGCAGCATAATCAAAGAGCCTGCAATACAACAGTCATAAACAGTCTCTGTTGCTAAAGGAATTTGTAATTGCTCATAAGAAGTCATTTATCTTACTTTGGAACACCAAAAAGGGAGCAATCGAGTGACGAACCGTCTTTCTGGTGCTGTGGGCTTTGTATGAACGCCATTTCGTAACGTGAATTGCAAATTAAAGGAGTCGGCGAACTGCGCGGCGATGTCGCTATGGCGAAGCTTGGCGTACAAAATGGGCGACCAGAAGTGAAGTTAAAATTGAAGAATACATAGTATTTTCTCAGTAGGGACAATGTTATGTTGATTTGAATTATGCTGCGGTGTTATGACGTCCGTGGAATCGATCAAAATATAAATGGAGTTTGCCTTCAACGTCAATGACTTGTTGCCTGATACCATCACACTGGTTGACGATAAGTTAGCACCATTTCGGTCAAGAGTGAAAAGTGACCGGTAAGCCTCTTCCTCTCGGTAATCACGCAGTAATTAAAAAAGAACAAACTTGCATATGTGCAGCAAATCAAAGCTCCAGAAAATAATAGTAAAAACGTGTAAGCTAATGGTTAATTTAATGTACCATGTAGCAGCAATATTACATGTACATTTACATGTACAAAGTTATTTACTTTCTAAATATTCAAAATTTTTACTGCGAATTTGAGACTTAAGGGGGAAGACCCTTAACTACAGATCTGGCATTGTTGTTAAGGGATTTCTGTGGATGGTAAAAAAACATAGCATTCTTTTAGAGTATCTTAATAGACCAATAATTTATGTGTACTTAATTCAGTGTCCATAATTGGTGAATTACTTGCGACTTACTAGAAGTTTTGACACTTAGATAAAGTGGGTGATGATGATGATGATGGTATTTTGTCATATGCTGTTTTGGAGCATTTTTTGCCACTGGAATGGTGAAATGTATCTCTGAATGTTAAAAATTGACATTGTGCACATGTATAGCTAGCGCCAGTCCCCAGCCATGCATTAGAAAGAAAAATCCCTAAATCTTGGAGGAAATCACGAATTGGAAATAATTGAGCCTTCTTTATAATCTGATGAAAGCAATTACTGTTATTGCAAAGAATAGAAAAACTACAGCACAATATGTATAAATATACATACTTATGATGTCATAACTTCCACAAGAATGTGAATTTCAAGAAATTGATACATCAGGTTTTGCATCTTGATGGTCAACTGTATGCCGTTTGAGTTTTAGGCTTTTTTCTGTTTAGGTCACATGACCTGCCAAATATGGTAAGTGTGACTCAAAAATTCTGAGCAACTTTCCCATAGAACAAATGTGGCCAAGCAGCTTATCTGTAGAAGTTAGGTTTTGCAAGGTATGATGATTAGGAAGTTCCCATAGCAACAATATCGTAGTTAAGAGTCTCCCCTTAAGCTTAATAGAAAGTTGAAATTGATTACAGCTAGGAGAACCAAAAGTCACTTTTAATTCTGACAAGCTGCTAAGGGAATTTTAGCTCTTGTTACTCTTGAAAAAGGTGGTAAACTTGTGGTATTTCCTGTACCGTTCACTAACAACCTTTAAAACTGAGAAAAATGATGTCTTTTAGTGCCGTTAATCATAACCAATGTAATGGACCATGAAAAGAAAAGTGGATTGAAATTGACCAATCAGAGCACACATATGTGACCTGAGACTTGAACCCATTTCTGTTAATTTCATTGTGAAACAGGTATGAGCTTGCAAACAAGCAAAACCAGCTCAAGACACTGATTGACAAGATGGGTGAGGCCTCCACGAGGGTGAGTGACACATCATCTTTACTAATTTTACTTTCCTGGTTACCTATTGTGTGAGGAATTTTAATGGAGTGAGGTGCACAGACATGTGCATCTTAATTTATTTGAAATCAGTAATGCCCAGTATGAGAGAATTGAATGATGTCATTCATTTACAAATAGACATTCAAATCTTTTCAGGCCCAGGGTTTACGATCACCTATTACCAGTGCAATTAAACTCCAACATTCAGATCACAGGCTCTACATCATGAAGGACCCTTCAACAAATAAGTGAGTGTCAATTTTCAGTTTGCTGACAGTTGTTGTTAGGTGTTTAAATCGTTAAATGACATGGTGCCTTTTTATTTACGTGAACTTTTATCGCCGTATATTCCCTCCAGAACGTTGCGCTCCTCTAGCAAATCCTCGCTTGTAATACCCAGTAGATGCAATCTTAAGACGTATGGTCAAAGAGCATTTTCATATATTGCACCAGTGTTATAGAACTCTCTTCCAGAGGATATGAGGAGCTGCAAGTCCTTGACTACTTTTAAAACAAAGCTGAAGACCTTTCGTTTTAAGCGTATTTTTTAATTGACACTGCATTATACAATTATTGTTATTATTATTATTATTTTGTTTAATTGTAAATATTGTCAATTCTATTATTTAATTTTAAATATAATTTTTTTTTGTAAAGCACTGTTGGATACCCTGTAGAAACAGTGCTATATAAATCATCATCATTATTATTATTATTATTATTTATAGTTAAACCTTGAGGGGGTGGGACTCTATAAAGAAAGGCTTACTTGTTGCACCTTTTTTTGCCTGCAAACAAAATTCTCTTCAATTTTCCTTTTCCCAGTTTTTCTAGGAAGATGGGAGGGAACTCTGCTCGTAGGGTGCCCTTATATAAAGCCTTCCTCAAATAATTTTGACACTGTTTGGTTGTTAAGGGTGACAAACAGCTGAAAAGAAACACTGCATCGAGACCTAAATAGTGCATACAATAAACCACAGTATTCACAGCAGACTACGCTTTTGGCATTATTTGTGATCACTTATTCTTTGTCCCCTTTTATGAATATTGAGGGGATACTAATGGGTACATGCTATAACTCATGTTCGTGACTGATCATCAATAGTTGTCACCATTCATCTATGTATGTGACTGTTTTGTATTCCAGACACCCCAATAAATATACATTAGAGTCCTTATTCTTACTTATAATTTAGAGGTTTTAATCAATTTTTTTCATTTATAAATAAATAAACATTATATTTACTGAGTTTCCTTACATATTGAAATGTCTTCTCAGTGGTTTAGGAGCAGCAGTGGGAATAATTAAAGTTGGACACAAGAAGCTGTTTTTACTGGTAAGTAATGCAACAATGAACCCTCACTTGCTAAAAATTTTACAAACAGGAAGGTATGGCTATGATGAAATGGCAGTTACCACATGGATGTAGTATACAGTGTACATGTAAATATAGCTGTACTGTACATGTACAAAAAATGAAAGTCTAGATCATGATGAATCGCATTATTGTAGGTGCCAGCGACAATCGTCACTGAAAATAGTGTTTCATTATTTTATAAACCCTTGTTATTAAATTTACATTGTAACAAGAGATTTTGCTCAAGTGACAAAAGGTTTTAAATAATAAACACTAATTGCCAAAATATGCATGTGCGACCTTTCATCTTGCTCCATCAGGATATGCAAAGTGTACAATATGAAGTAAATCCTTTGTGTGTGCTGGATTTCTATGTCCACGAGTCCCGTCAAAGGACAGGGTGTGGCAAAAGGCTGTTTGAACACATGCTGAAGGTATGTAATATGTTGACTACCTATAGACTGAGGGTGTATTCTTTTGGGACCATTCTGGCTATTCTTATTCCCGTTTAGGAATAACAGAAGACACAGAATTTCAATTTCGAAAAGAATGCTCCTTCTCAAAACGGAATACCCATGGCAGAGATGACCTGAGAGCTTCTATGTCTGTGCACCCGCGGGCGGCCTCGTAGGATTTCCCGCCAAAAATTTCCCGAAGAACGCGTATTCTCTCTATTCCGAGCAAACCGTATTCCTTTCATTCTGTTCATTCTGCTATCAGGAGCAGAATGGACGCCACTGAATAACATTTCATTCATTCCGAAAACGGAATAGCTCCCAAAGGAACACAAATACCGTCTATTCTGAGTATTCCTATTCTGGAATAGTTTCAAAAGAACGCACCCTTAGTTTTCCTTTTTTTGCACTTGATGCTGTCAGAAAAATCTGAGATGATCTCGGATTTTATATTTTGGTTTCCTTGTGAAAACGTCTAGAGGTATAGACTAAGATGTTCCTAGTTTTCTAGTATGGTCAGGAATAAATCCGGGAAATTCCCTTAACATGCTTTACATTTTCGTGGTGATCTCCTGGGGAGGCTACTCAAAAAAGTTTTATACAGGGAGGCTCCGCCCCGAGGTCCAACCCCTTACCCCTTTATATACCATTTTTGAGAGAAAAGGTACCCCTTTTGTATACCCTCCATTGAAATATCGTGCCCCTTTCACATACTTACTTAAGAACACTACATTCCTTCTCTAAACCCTTGGAATGCAGTTAATGAAGGATAGTAGGGGAGAACAGTATTACCAGAAGAGATGTTAACCAAAAAACAATAATTATTATCTACTCGAAATATTTTAATTAAAGGCCCTTTTAAATACCTAAACGACAGATTTCCCTACCCTTTCATATACTTCAGCCTATGAAATCCTTACCCTTTTATATACCTGAAGCCTTTTTGTATAGGCAATTATAGGGAGTACCCCCCCCCCCCCCCCGAGGGTGATCTGTGATCATTTCCAGTTTTGTAAACGTCAATGAGCACGGTCTGGGATGTTTGGAATGCATTTAATTCGGTACCTGTGAAGTGGGTCCAAGTCTCCAAAAAAGCTCACAAACAAAATTGCAGATGTTTCACCACGTCTCTTATTGCTAGTAGTTGCTGGCGCTAATCAATCCAGTTTTGGGAAACAATCAATTCTCTGACCAGCTTGGGATTTTAAGAAATGTAAAAACCAGCACTACATCATCAATTTTGTTTTAATTTTGTGCTAAAAACGTACAGGTATTATCTATCAAAGTTATAGCTTCTTTTATAAGTTTTTGTTTCATTTATGAAGAGTACTTTCAACATCGGCAGTAGCTTTCAAATTGTTTTTCATTGAGGGCTAGAGAGTTCGCAATTTTATTAAAAAGGTGGCATTCATGTTATTATGTTTGAATTTCTTTGGGTCTTTTCATAGATGGAGGGTCGAATGGCTCATCAACTGGCTATTGACAGACCATCCCACAAGTTTGTCTCCTTCCTCAAGAAGTATTATGGTTTGAAGAATGCCATACCACAGGTTGGTCAGAATGCGTATTTGCGAATAAGATACGGGACGCCAGCAATAATAAGTGTTACTGAACTAGTACAAGTTCCGTATTGAACCGCTACTGGACTCATTCTTTTCTTTTTTTTTTTGCCGAAGTTTTTCCCCAAACGCGTACTAAGCTAGACAATGAGAAGAGGTTTACACTCAACAGAAAAACAGTTTGTCTTGCACATTTACTGTACTTTTGTCGAAGTCAACTTCCTTTACTAAGCCGTCTATGACAGATACTCTTTTTGTTTGCTTGATTGAATCTTCATGGTGTCAGACTACAGTGTAGTCCCTTTCGTTGTGGACGGCTTCAGCCATCAAATAAATACATGTGATGTAGCTGTAACGTAAGTCAGAAAGACACCGTAAATGACAACTCTAAAACGAAACAAACTTTTAAGGCTGGACAAAATGCATCGATGCAGTAGGGGCCTTTCTTTAACGATATGGAAAACTGACGTTGTGAAATTTGTGGGAGTATTCTGGATGGAAGGAGATTTCTAACACGGCCTAGAGCATTGGCAGACGTGTATAGAGATCTTTATCAGTGATGATGCCTGTTTAGAAAGCATAAGGAAGCAACATTGGTGGAGGGTTAATGATATAAATTTACGGGAAAATGATTTCGCTGAATTAAAGTTTAATAATTTATCAGATGTGGGACAAATTGGTCATTTTCAAGTCAATTATAACGTGACATCAACCTTTTACTTGATTCTAAAAGCGACCTGACAGTCACCAATGAGAGTCTCTCTCATTACTATACTCTCATTGGGAAAATCACACTGTTCAACTATTTCAGGATACTTAGTAATTAGTTCTTTCTTTTTTAGGCCAATAACTTTGTGATTCATGAGCACTTCTTCTCGGATCTGCAAGGTAAAATAACCAGCTATACACCCTCTAGAAGCTAATGGGAAGAAACATGGAATGTATTAACTGCAAATCGCGTGGCTTGTGACTGTAGGTTTCCCGGAATTGCCCTCTGTTAGCTTGTAATTTTCAACGTCTTGCACTGACCACTTCAGTGACAGTCTTTTCTCGTCTTTTTGTTTTAATTTGAGTGGTTTTTCAATCATTCACTTTTTTGTGTCGCGCTTTCCTTTGTTGACTCTAAGGGTCAGTTGATTTCAGTTTTTTTAAATCGCAGCTGTTGGTCATGTACCTCGTCGAAGTCAGCGTCTTGCCCAGAATGCTTTTCAGACAGGAAGACCTCCAGTTCATCCATATAGAAGAACAAGTAAGGACAATCAACGGAAAGCCCTTGTTGTTTCTTTGTTTGTTTGCTTGTTTGTTTTTAGCTCAAGAGGCAAAGCAAAGAGAAGCTTTTCTTTTTAAGACACTCCCAGTTGTCCTCTCAAAGCTATCGCCTCATTGCTGAAAACGTGTCTTTATGCAAGGGATTTGTTGCTCATAAATTTAGCGACGTGAGTCGTACTCTTTTTGGGAAATTAAAACAAAAGTAAAAATCACGCGCTGACATTGATTTGAGAAAGATTTACCGAAGTCGAAGCCGAAGTCAAAAAATGGCTGCAAAAGTGTAAATTCGTTTGCGAAGGTAATTTTTTTAACCTTGTAGGTCAAAGTGATGGTGACCCACCACTCCTGCAGAGACGTCAGTCGGCATCAAGTCGCCTTTCATCTCGACCAAACAGTGGCCGAGATATTTCACAGTTATCAAGAGATACAGCAGAGAGGAAAGAAGTGGACTCACGTGGCGTCCTCAGGATGGGTGACTCGCTTCAAGATATAAACCTGCCTCCTCTTGTACCCAGACCTTCGTCGAGAAACTCTGCCCCAGGCTCGCGTGGTTCGTCGGCGGAGAGAAGGTCTGTGACGAGAGAGGTGGAGTTTGGGTAAGATGGTGATATGCCAATCTAATATTTATGCATTTTAAAAGTTAATATTACTTCTTCCTTTATGCATTACCACTTTCGCTAAAGCGATGTGACATTTCCACCCAGATGTGATGCGCCTGCACTGAATTATATTTTTCCACTCCATATTTTGCTCACTGGCTGCGAAAAACTTCTCTCGGCCTCAGCTAAAAACATAACCAGCTACACTTTCATAAAAGACTTGCTTCTATCAAAATTGAGCAAATCAAGTACTAGCCATCCTTTCTCGCCTTTTTTCGTGAAACACTAGAAATCCTGGGGCGACCAACCACGTTCGATCCGAAGCTTACAACGCGTCACGAGGGCTAGCCGCTCGCGCTACGTCATATAGCCGGCACTCGAGCCGCGGAGGGTCAGCGGATATTGCCAAGTCGAACAGGAACGTGGAAGCGATGGAGACGAGCAGCGATGGCAATAACGGATTTTACAGAAACAACAGTGGCGGGAGAGTACGTTCACTGCATCTCACTTCGGCTGAAAACCCCTTTATTAGTCAACAGCCGGCGACAGGACATAAGGCGACACAGCAACGACCAGAACAGTTGAGTGACCTTGAAATATTATTACTTGAAGTACGAGAACTACAATGTTGATTCACACTTTGTTGTTGAATGTTTCTCTTCTTAAGCCAAGCCTTGTGGTATGTGGTATTTCGACCTGTTTAAGTCTAATTTAACTTCCGAAGTGTGGTCTCCTGTATATGCAGCTATACTTGATCAAAATCAGAATCGACGGTTTTCTAAAACTTTGACTCTATACTGTTGCTGTTGAAAAGTAAGAATAAGCGGGCTTTCTCTGAGATTAGAATGAAATATGTAATCGAATGAAAGAGGTCCAGCACATTTTACTATTAACATTGGTGGTGTACAGTTTGTCGCTAAAAAAAGAGAAACAGTCTAATTTGCAAGAATGACACACAGTTAAAGTTGGAATTCAGGATTCACATGAAGAGATTTGACAATTTAGTATAATGTTTATTTTCCTTTCTATGACTAGATGCTCGCCAGCAGTGTCATCGCAGCACAAAGTTGAAGAAGACCGAAACGCATACGTCACTAACAGACAAACCAGCGAAACAGCACCAGCTCCAAGAGGGTTAAACTCATCGGGGAACTTTTCCGTTAGTGCACTTTTTAACGCTCATTTCGGCGCTCGTCCGCCTTTCATGGGAAGTTCGTGGAACATATTTGGTGTGCCGACGTACGTGAACAAGGACTCCAGTTCAGCTCATTACCTTCACACAAGAAGAACTCAACAGCGACATCACCCGTTCTGACAAAGAAAAAAATCGTGAAAAGCGTTCCAAAGCTATTCATTTAAGGCACGTTTTTTGGGACATTCATTGTTCCTAGTATTCTGAAAGAGGAATGCACTGGAAGGCCTATGTTGGTCCCACTTACTAGACAGCGAAAAATTTCCAAACTGCCAAGGTCAGATTATTTACTTGTTGTAATGTTTTCGAAGAAAGATGTGCGTGAGATTTCGATGGAGAATGTGTTTGAGATTTCGATGGAGCTTGTTTTCATGATATCTAAGAAATGCCGGATATTTCTTGTGTACTAACGAGCCCCCAGTTACCAACCAACTCGAATCAAGTGTAATTTACCGTACAGAATTTAACCCCCAATAATTAGTACGGTCACTAACTCGCGCAGTCTTGTGGTAGTCTGACGGACTGAAATTCTACTGTTGATTGAATTCGAACTCAGATTCAGACACCAATCCCAGCAATCCGTTTCCGCACGTAGATCCCGATTAAGTTAAATAGCTTAAAAGGAATACTACCTTGTAGTGTTGTCGGTGCTCTTGGTCAACACAGCAGTGTTTAGAAGGCGACCAATTTTCTATCTTTGTGATGCTGACTTTTCAAGCTGACAGGGGATTGTCTCTGTCTCTGAAGATGGCAAATGAGAATGAACCCCAGGGGTACTAGAGTGGTCAAGTGTCAATTGAAAGAGCGTGACTTTTCTATTCAAAAACTGACCGGGGAAATATCCCCCTCCCCATTCCCCCCAAACCTCCCAAATACCAATTTTTTCCTGGTTAGGGATCCTATACACCCGTCGAAGTACATGGTTGGAGTCGAGGGTGATAGTTTTTTAGGTACAACGGGATGCTGTTTTTTTTAAATACATAAATACCCTCAACACTAGGAATTAGTCTTTTAGGTGTTAGGTTGGTCGCCTTTTAAGTGATGAAAAGCATGGCAGTTTTAGAGTAGGTATTGAAGTAATTTTTTACTTAGTTTATGTGTATTAAATGTGTACGTCTCTCTTAGTGTTATACACTTCCGTTGCTATTTGAGTCCTGTGTAATCTAGTTGTTGTTGTCGTCCTCCTTCCATACCTCCGCAACACGCTACTGCGGAGTGCCATTTTGAGCACAACTAAGTCCCACCTATCCCGATTATAAGTGTGACCGAAAAACGACAGACGTTTGCCATTATTTACAGTTTCGCGCCTCCCTTGCACGTTGATGATGTCTGTTTGTGTTTTGGTCCAACGTACCAGAAGATTTTGCAAGCTAGGTAATGTTACACCTGTCGGCTATTTGTTGAAATGAGTCAGATTCTAGCCAACATTTGTCCAGTACATTTGCCACTTGACTGATTGTTGCTTGTTCATATAAGCCAGTTTTTGTTTTCCTTTTGAAGCGGTCATAACATTTAACTCTAATATTCCTGTTGCCACAGTACCGTCCTTATGTTGTCTGTAACGGATGTTTTAGAAAGCTCATGAAACGTGCTGCTCTAACCAGTAAGAACTAACTTATTTCACGGCCTGTCAAACAAAAGTCGTTTATGATTTAATTCACGCGCGCTATACCCCAACCGCATTTTTCCCAGAATTTAAATTATCTTTGGTCTTATTTGTTTCCGTACATTTATATTGGCCGTTAGACGTGCATCCTTCTGAACGTCTGAATAAGCTGAGTTCTAAGTAGGTTTTCAATCCGAACCGCAATAATGACCTTGACCTAAGAGAATCTATACCAGGACATTCTATCCTCAAATGTTTAGCCCGCTAGCGTGCAGCCTGTAATTTACTCAGCTGAAAACAAACTAAGGTTAGAGACGTCAGACGGCTTTTATGAATACCAGAATTTATCCTCGACATCGTGCACGCTTTGACGCTTTAGACAAAACCGCCAATTTGAATTAGGGCGTTTACCAATTGTGCAGAAAATCCGGAAATGTAAACTGAAAATCACTGAAAGGCAAAAATTAGGGACGAAAATTCTTAAAGTGTGGATTACCACCGGAGATTCTCAAATTAGGAGCTCCTTGTGCTTCGCGGTTATGACTGACTTTGGAAATGTCTTTGAATATGTAATAAAATAAACAAGCAAACGTTTGCATTGGGTTTTTCTTTAATGCCTTCAGATGTGTACGTGTGTGTTTTGCGATTGTTTTGTTATGTTTTCTTTTGACCAGAACCAACAGCGTTTGTTCCACTGGAACGTTTCTTCCTCTTCCATCCCCACCGAACAGTCAGTCTCAAGGACGTTTTAGTTCCATTTGGTTTCCTACCAATATAACTGATCAGAACTTCTCGCGAAACATACTTTTTGGTCCGAACGCCAAATGTCTTTCCTTTGTACAACCGTTCGGCCAATATGTCGTTTCATCGTTTCCAAGAGAGTCCAGGTTTACAACAGTCCTTCGGCAATAAATGAGGATTTGCATGTAATTTCTTCTTTCGCACAAGTCACTTGTTGAGCAGTGAGTGATGCCTATGCAAGTGTGCAAGTGCTTGTAAAGGCCCGTCTTTGATAAACCACAGGTTTTCTTGTTGTTTTAGGTTCGGCACATGAAAAGGCCAAACCTTTCGAAATCTCGTCCCCGAAGTTCATTTGGAAAAAAAAAACCATTCGAAAACTTACAGGGAACAGTGTTTTTTTTGGAAGAAAATGCAATGTTCTAGATAAACTTTTCTTGCAAAATGTAAAAATCTTAAAGCAACTTTTAGTGACACTAGCTAGAGTTCAACAGAAATGTCTTTCCTTTTTATTTAGAAGAGAAGAAAAGAAACCAAGTCTCCCACAGGAAAAAAAATTAGAAAAAAAGCTAACACTGGGTGAGTTTGATATGCTCAAAAAGAAAAAGAAGCGGTGGTTCAAAACTATGTGGAGGTTAAAACTGCAGATGAATTTGCCGATAACTTACTTGGATTTCTTAATCAAACAGCTGACAGAGAATTAACTGCTTAAGAAAAAATGGAAGCCATAGACAGTGAAGAGGGGCTAAATAGATAGCTTCAGCAACTGAACCGAAGAATAATCAACTTGTGTATTTTAGAGTCCTTAAAGAAACTGAGTCTTTGCTGAGAAACAGTAAGAACTCTGGCAAACTGTATTTTTGTGTCTCGTGCTTGCCATTCGCCTCAAAAGTGAAATGTTTCTGTTTCCTGAGTTAAGTACACATGATAAAAGTTGAGGTATGCGAAGCAAAATCCTTGTGACGGGACAATATAACAACAGTTACTGTCTTCTTTTCTTAGTGAGTAAACTTCAGCAGAGGATGTTGGCATAGAATGTTAGACATGATTTTCGCCACTAAAATCACTAACTGGTGGGGAGATAAGGGAGAGTAGTTCGAAAGCTTTTTTTTTTTTTCATTTTAATGGCTCTTTTCTCCGCAGAGGCCTTCTACAGTCGCGCTGGTAGAAACGCGCGGAGGCTGGGAAGAGGGAAAAATTAAAGCTCGCGGGGAACTTTTCGCTGGTGTTTACTAACAGGAGTCTCTGCGGAGGAACCTCCTCCTGAGAGTTTTAATGGTAACATTTGAAGATTTCGTGTACGGACGCAAAATACAAATCCAAGAAATGACGCTGGAGTGAAAATTTTAATTGTTTTTTTTTCTACTCGAGAGATCCTTGAGTTTTACTGCTCACAAATTTCTGCTTTCAGTTCTTTCAGTAGTTGACGTTGATATCATTTCCTTTACGTATTTCTTCTTATTTTTAGTCAGTTTCACAACGGATATGATACGATATGGAGTGACATTGCATATTTTCACGAGCTGTAGCAATATGAAGACAGAGTCTGTAGCTTTAAATGATTGAAAACAAGTTTTGAGGCGCCAAGTGAATGGCGAAGAGAATGGCGCCGGAGATGAGAGGTTTATTTTGCAAATAATTATTTATAAATTAATTACAATTACAATTATTTTCTAATTAACTAGAGTCTCTTTTAGAACACTCCGCTTTAAATACGACGTTTTTGTCCTTCCCATGAGAAGAAAATTATAAACGTATATTTTCGTGGTAGCAAGCATCATGCAACTTGTATTACCCTTTCCTGTTGTCAAACTTAGTTCCTTTAATACAGTTTTGATTTTTATCTGTGAAGGTCACATCTCAAGTTCTGACCATTCAAATCAAAAGCACTGGGCAATAATTTCCTTTGGTTCTGTTTAGTGCGCTCTCTGTAGGAGAAATCCTAAAGTGTGATCATTCAAATGAAAACTGCTGAGCAGTACTATCAGTTGGTGCTGTTTATTTTGCTGTACAAGATGGTTCGAACTTTTAAGTTTGTTTATGAAATCCTAAAGTGTGACCATTCAAATAAAAGCTGCTGAGCAATACTTTCAGGTGGTGCTGTTTATTATGCTATATGAAATAGGCTTATTTAATCTAAGATCGGAATCAGTGAAATCCTACAGTGTGACAATTCAAATAAAAGCTACCGCGCAAGGAGTACTTACAGCTTCTTTCGGTGGTTTTTTAAAATGTATTAATTTTTTGCTAAAATTGAACTCAGGAAGTCCGTTTGAATCAAGTCGCGCTAAAGACACGCACATGACTCAGATAGAAAAAAAAAACAGCGATATGGCATCACTTTCCCACTAATATAATATCAAAACCGGGTTGAAGAGGTTAAAGGGCTCGCTGACGTTATTAAAGTTAGTGACTGAGAAAACGGGTGTAATATCGTCAATTGCTTTCAACCATTATTTACTTGAATCTTTGCCAGGAATTTGGGCTTCAAAATCCACTAAATTAACATTCGTAATATTTTTATTTTCTAGAATTGAACCCAAGAAAAAGCTAGAAAATCCTCGACCTTCTTAACCGGAAAAGATTACGTTTAATACAGTGGTTTTCTCCTATTATAAAAGTCGCTCAGTTTGTGCGGCACGTGGGAAGACGTGTATTACAAGTGTTGATAAAATCTAGATAAGCTGCTCCTAGTCCTTCTTGATGTTTCTATACTGCCTTGTCGGTAGCCGGTTACCGTGGGCCTCGCAAAAGCTCGTATAACGCGAGGGTTGGGTATTGGTACGACTGAGGTTGTCTGCATGGAAGAGGGGCCGCGAGCAAACGTGAAAGGCCTGAGAAAAAGTACACCTTTGATAAAGTAACTGTTTAAAATATGTAACTTGTTGTAAATGATCCAGTCTTCAATGTGCCTTAAATGGCACAAATGAGGACATGGGAGTCTTCTTTTAGAAACAATACATAGACGCCCACCCTTCTAGGAGTGGCGCAAAAGCGACAAAGAAAGAAGATAGCGCGATAAGGAAGGGCCTTGTATCTTCCGCTCACGAAAGCTTGTCTTCACCTTTTACGGTACACTGAACATCATACACCAAGCAGTTCCCACGAGGTCAACAACAATTTGACCCTTTCAGTTGCCACAGCGCCAGAGATCAAACCAAACACAACAACAACAACAAAAAAATTAAATATTTTATTTAAAAAGAACACCTCTGGAAACAAGCGGCTTTAATTCTAAATATAGTGCGACTGGAGCTTTCATTTTAATGGTCGCACATTAGAATTTTATCCACGGTCTCAAAATTTTTAGACATTACATGAGTTGAGGCTTGCCTCTTAAATGAAAAGTTAAAACTTTTGTTGTTGATGACCATGGCCACAGACCATGGCCCTAAGGCGCTTGCTTTACATCACTTTGTTCCGGTCCTAGGGAGGTGGTTGGGGGAGATAAGGGGGGGGGGGAAGAAAGGTTCTCCCTTATTAAGTTGTATAGGTATGTGAGGTCGCTAAAGGATACGGGTTTCAAAAAAAGTAAGGAGTGTGAATGGGGTCAGGGGGTGACTGATTGCAAGTTGTGGTCTGAAATAGAGTATGGAATTTGACCTTCTTGGACAGAAATTGAGAACTTTTAACATTGTAATGGGGTATTTTCGACGCTTTGATCTGAAAAAGGGAAGCGATTTTTCGGTTAGTTTTAATTCTTGGTTATGCTCTTGTAATGAAAAAATCATGTGTTTTGGTCTAAAGTAGTGTCAGGGTCTCCAAATCAGGTCTGCACACTGTAAATTCAAAAGATCTCTTTCAGCCCCAAAATGCCAAATTAGCCATGAGGCCCCTGGAGCTGATACGGCCCACTGTGGAGCTATTTCACTCACAGCAAGGTCAAAATAACCCCCCCCCCCGGAAACCGAAACAGCCCACAGTGGGACCCAATTTGGCCCTTTGGTGCCGGCTCAGCCCCTGTAAATAGGGCTATTATGGCCGTAATGAGAGAGCCAAGTTAACCCCCAAAATGGTACTTTATTGTGGTCACCGAAACGGCCCCATTTTGGGAGCCGAAACTGAACTTCTGAATTTACAGTGTACACCACTGGCCAAGATCTGGAGGATTAATCTGGTGCGTTATATGATGGAGATCTCTTTTAACTTCCTGATGTTATCCATCTATCCGTCTACGTCTTACGTGTCCGTGCGGTGGACTGCCCTTTTTGTTTACTTGCTAGAATAAAGATGTAACCACGCTTAAATAACTTAAGGCCAAATATCTTGCCAGATTTCGGATTACTCGTTAATAAATGTTGTACAACGTTGAATGTAGGTACTAAATTGTAACCGTTTTGCGGCTGGAAATCGCGCACTCTAGCATAGAGTGACTGAGTATCGTAATGTTTTTAATTTGGAAATTATTGGACCGAACACTAAAGGAGAAGGATTTATGTAGTAACGTTTGCAGTCCCAGAGTCAACTTGGAATACCCTAGGATGTGTTTCAAACTTGGTTTGATGATAAAGTTCTCAAGTGTGACCACAGTCTGAAAAATTAGCCGTCTCTTCATTGTAACCCCCGTGGATGTAGTTGTCAGAGCGAAGAGACGACATTTAAGCTAGTGGGACCATTTAGTGGAAAGATACCGAGCTCAGACGCTCTTGGTAGAGTTCATGTTACTGAAGAAGCCGTTCATTCTAAAACCTTGTCGCATTACAAAGTAACAGTGCTCAGTCTTACGATTTCAATCACGAAGTCGCATACCTTTGATTTGCTCTGAAACCCTACTTTTTTAAATTTCCGCAAGCTATAATAACGTGTCATATCCAATTTATATGACAATGTATAGTTCGTATTCTTTTGCTCTTGTCGATCCTTCGAGAAATGCTTATTGCTTCCAGTCTAAATAAGCCATGCATATGCGGGGTGCAAACAGGTTTCTTGAGGGAAAATGAATTAGTTATCTGTAGTCAAAACATTGTGACATGCTATGAGGTGTGGGAAAGTGTGACCATTCAAATTAGAACTATTGAGCAGTACTTTACTGTGGAACTGTTTATTATGCTGTACAAGGTGGTTCTAACTTTTGAGTTTGTGGTTGAAATCTCAACTACTTACTGTTCAGATGAAAGCTATTGAACAGTACTTACCTGTGGTGCTGTTTATTATGCTATACAAGGTGGTTAGTCTAGGTTTAGTGTCTGTGGTTGAAATCCTTAAAGGTGACCATTCAACTTTAAACTATTGAGCAGTACTTCCGCGTGGTGCTATTTATTATGCTTTACAAGGTGGTCGTGAGTTCTGAGCCTGTGGATAAAATCCTGCTGTTTGAGCATTCATGTGGAAGTAATGGGTGGTCTTTGGGCATGCATGGAACACCTGTTCTAAAGTTACTTAGTAGTTTGCGTCCTGGCACGTTCTTGCGTTGTCTTCTCTTCTTGGGCAACTGACCCTTAATTTTGAAGTGTTCCTCCGCCCTCCATCAGTTACACAATCAGGTAGCGACGAACTGTTGACGCAAACCAGATAAAATCCTAAGAGGTTACTTGAGGTTGGCTGGCGTCCCATGAATTGTTAGAGTACCAATATACACCTTCGATTTTACTGTAAGAAGTTCTACGGAAACCACAGTGAAGTGCGTGTCTGTTAGGCAGCTATAGGTTTAGAAGCAGAGGTACTTTTTATAGAGTATTACAGCACAATAAGCCATGATATTTCGAAATAAAAACTAACGTGCGTGCTTGCATATTCGCTCGAGGGAGTGGAAGAATTCGAAAGTTTCGTGAACTTTACATGAGTACTTTCGAATTCTTCCAGTCTCCTTAAGTAGAGTGTTTGCACCATGCTATGTAAGCACAAAACAGTGGTTTCCTATTTTTTTTATAAAATCAAATCGAACATATATGACGTGACCTTATTCTTGGATTTTGATAACTAGTCTTAAACTTCTATTCAGCCAATCAGAGCGCGCGTTATATATTGAGCAGAATTTTATAAATATCCATGTTGCACCAAGAGACAAGAAAACTTGAATGTGAAATAAACATCGTTGCGTGTAAATAAGTCATCCACATAGCCGTTCGCTCAAATATCCTGCTTCCTGCGTCTGCAGCCGGAGGAAGTGCCCAGGAAGCTAAAGTCTGCACCGACGGAGGCCCGTACAGTAAACACAGGTCAATATGTGTGCGAGTTTCGCTCTATTTTGGGGTTACATTGCGTGTTTACGAGGGCAAAAGAGTAGACAATAATCTTTATCCCTTTTACTCGAAATAAAGAGTCACGAAAAGTCCAAAATACCATTCTGTAAAATAATGAAAACCAAACAACACCACCGAAAAGTACTGCTCAATGGGTTTTGTTGGAACGGGGACACGTTCGGAGAGTCCAAAGTTAGAAACACCTTGTACAGCATATTAAGGCAACACAACAGGAAATTACTGCTCAATAGCTTCATTTGACTGGTCGTTTAAAACGCTGCTTTTTGAAAGCATACATGTGAGATAAACATCGTTGCGTGTATAAAAATCCTATACATAGCTTTACTCTCAAACATGTTGCTTCCTGTGTTGGCGGATAAAACCGTGCCCAGAAAGGAAATGTCTGCACCGGCGTAGGCCTGTACAGTAAACGAAGGTCGATATATTTGAGAGTCTCGCACTATTTGGGGATACATTGCGTGTTAACGCAGGCAAACGAGATAGATAACATCTCTAGGACGCCGCTTTTCAACAACGTGCTTTTAAGGTTTGAAAGTCTGAACAGTGTATGGAAATATTGTCAACTATTTTACAGGGATGGAATAAAAGAGCATGACAATGAAATCGCCTCCTTTTACTAGATTCCTTTCAAGTTGTAAAATGTGGTTCTTTCTGAACGTTGTTTTTGTAACATTAAATTAATATTATTTATTTAATTAACTAATTAAGCTATTTTTATGCCTTGTAGGAAGCTTGACTTGTGGGTTGTTTTTTATTTGTTGCACGCGGAACTTGAACGTGCATTCATTATTTTCTAAACGTGTGAAATGGTTTAACCCTATTCTTTAAAAGAAGAGAAAAAATAAATGAAAAGCCCTGCGATAATGGGTCTTCTGAAGGGGTGTTTGTCGTAACTTTGCGGTACTGGACAAAAAGTTTGAGTTTTGAATATTCTCCCCTTTAATAACACGGTTTTGTTTTTTTGTTTTTTTGTTTTTGAACGGTTGGAAAGCCAATTTTTGTAT
Organism: Siderastrea siderea; assembly: GCA_964030785.1. NCBI lineage: Eukaryota > Metazoa > Cnidaria > Anthozoa > Scleractinia > Rhizangiidae > Siderastrea > Siderastrea siderea. Next base: position 52,265,802 of record OZ034966.1, on the reverse strand, counting down.
CACGAAGCCGCAAGTGATCCAATCGGATTGACATACAGGTTAAAATGTTTCTGAATTGCTAGTTTGCTGCGTGCAAAAATTGTTAGCGTCATGTCTTCCGAGTCGATGCTTCAGAGGACTCGGAGACATGTTTCTGTGGCTTTACCTTGCTGAGCGCCACATCAAACATGGAGCAGAGCAAGGCTGAGCTGGGCGGCTACTGCAATGAGCCTGTTTTTCGGAAATCTTGTTATGCTCTCTTGTTATGAAACTTTGTATTCTGATTACGCAAAATCAAGAGTTATTTCCACTTGTTTCCTCCGGTTTACCTCGCCAGGGGGTGCAGATGGGTAGCGTGACGGATTACTGTGGAAAAACAAGGAAATGCTGGACATAACGGTGGCGTGCTCACTATTTGCAAGGAAAACCAGAAATCCCTGTCCCTCAGAGGACCTATGGTACGTGACATTCCGATCGAAAATGCTCGGAAAGTGGGGGCCGTATATGTTGTGTAATCTTTTGATTCCTCCCGCTGGATGCGCGTATCATTTCCATTTCGAAGGTCACGTCAACTCGTTTGCGTGCAGAACGACCAGCTACATATGAGCGAAGAACGATGAGGTGCAACATAGGTTCCGTGGGATGTGGTAGTGGGTTAAATATCGAAGCGCGTTGCAGGATGAAAATACAACGGTAACAAGCGGGATGTGCTCTCCCTTGGTGAGGGAATGAAGGAAAACATTGAAATCTATACTGGAAAGGAAGATCATAAACAAACAAATCCACGAACCCAGGCAACTAGAACCAAGCCAAAGGAGGACTCGGACTGGCGCAGGAAGGATGGAAGAATGGAAGAACACTTGATGGCACCGCAAAAGTACAGATTTGCGGCCAACTGATCTGCACACATACGTAACTTATGCTTCGGATGGATTGCCAACAATAAAACACTCGCTGAACGTGTAACCTGCAAATGGATTTGCGATCTAACAAGCATTCAATCTAGATGATAGATGTATCTTTGTTGTCTTGGTGACATTGTAACTTGACACAGTGACGAAGCACTCTGGCTGAAGATTATGGGCGATTCATTTAAATCATTTTTAAAGGAAGTGTCATTTATTGTAAAACTATGAGAGCAGAAACAAGAGTGACTAAAAAGGGAACAACATAACCCATAAATGACAAGCCCAAGCACAAATAAAGTTTTGATTTAAGGAGTTTCTTTAAATGTTAGTTTGGCATGGTAGTTTTTCTCTGTCTCATTCGCATTGTTTCGACTTCTGGAGTGTTCAGCATGTAATAATTGCATAATCATTTTACAGTTCTAGGAATTATACCATCAACAATTAACAGGCAATTTTGTGCAGTAAGTCATGTGCGGTCAGTCTATATGAGTTACGTGCGTGCTTACACAAAGCTACAACACGTGAGTCGTTAGCAAAAATTGAGTTATTTAACTTCGTCACTGGTGCATTTTGGGTGCAGAATTCCATTCTCTTAATGTCTTTTGTTCTAGATCACAATTAGACCAATCTAAGAAGTGGCTGAAAAATTGCATTTCACAACCAAGAGCTGTTCGTCTTCACAACAAAAAAGAATTAACAATATTGAAATGAAGCCCTCCATCCTGAAACGTGCCCCTTTTTTGGTGGAAAACGAAACTATATTCCTGGGCTTCAGCTTTTTTTCCTGCCATTGTAATAAATATATTTTTAGACCATGTAGCGTCGTTCACCCAGGTCAAGTTCAGTTCATTTGTAGCATTTCTCAAGAAGTTGGTCAATCAATATTGATCTGTTATAGTATTTTACCAAATGGGGTACTTGTGAAGCAACGAAGCATAGCTTCGTCTGACGTAAGTGACGCAAGAACTCGTTCATATTCCCTGTATAAGAGATATAAATCAGAGGTCTAAAACTCTTGCTGGATATTTTATTTTTCCAAAAATATCCCTGACGTTACACCTCAAACTTCACAACAGAGCACTCTTACTGAGTGGAGGATTCTGTATATGAAATTACACTTGTCATTTCATTCCTTTATTTTTCCAATCATAACTTGCTGCTGTCTTTAGGAATAAAAGTGTTTTTTCCTTAAGACGAGGTGGGATTCCTTCCTCGCTTGGAATTTCCGAGAAGAACATGTTTGATCGTTCTAGATTTACTCGGTTTCTTTTTGTGAACTCCCACGTTAACTTTGCCTTTGCTAAACTGTGCATGTAGGCAGCCCCGCGGCTATTTACAAACAAACGAGAGTTGATACGACCTAAGAAAACCAATATGTACCCTTTTCAACGCTGTATGTTAATTGCCTCTCAGTATGAAAACCCTCCAAGCATATCGCCGCAGTTTTGTTTCTCATCGCACTTCTTAACCCCTGTGAAAAGTTAATTAGGAAGAATAAAAATCGTGCTTTGTTAACTCATTACTCGTTTCCTTAATCTTCCTTTATTTTCCTGAAAACTTTTGTAAGTTGTTGATACGAGAAATTAACCGCTTAAGTATTCTTCGTTCGTCATGCGGTTCGAAACGATGATTAATAGCCTCAGATGGCTTCTCATTTGAGTTGATGGTCACGTCAAAAAATGTGACTACGCAACCTTTGGAAACATAAGGCAATTATCACTAAACAAAGAGCGGCCACCTGATTGGCTGATTAAGCAATAAACACTTAGCTGTCCTTTCGCATAGTAATGAACAGTTGATATTGACAAAGTGAACAAGATTGCAAGTGAGAAAATCAGAGAGGGACGGTGCTCTTCGCATGGATAGGAAAGATTGTGGTCATTTCTTGCGCAAATAATTGACGTTTTCCCAACTTGGTTTGCTCAATGGTGGCGGAGAAGCTCGAGGGATGGCTCACCATATTGAGTAAGTCTCTGCACATTAGAGAGAAATTTATAAACGGAAATCTGCCAAGGCGAGTTAACTAAATTTGAAATTTTCCTTCTCCGGTTTTAGCCGAGGATGGAAGCGAGTGGCTGAACAGACTTTGCGTTCTCTTTGCAAACGAAAAGAAACTTCGTACGTTCATCGATGACATTGTAAGTAGATGTTGTTGTTTTTTACTATGAGTTGAATGGCCCTGAGGTCAGCTTTATATGAGTTTTTAATTGACTAGCTATTCCTTATTCTTGTACAGGAATATCTTGATTGTGCGCGGTTTCTCGCAGCCACCACTAAAATCAAATCGAAGCTCTGTGACTCTCAAGACCTGATCGAGAACCCAACTCATGAAGGTAAATTTTCATTCATTTCTCCTTTCGTATGCGTATTGTAAATTTACTTTTGGTGCCTCTATCATTTACTCTGACAAGCAACGGAATATTAATATTATGTCACTTATTTTCCATTTATGGAACCGCTTAGTCGCCATATAACAGATATAATACTGGCTTACAATTGAATTTTTTAATGCCCCAACTCGATGCGTGTTGATAACTTTTTTTTTTTCAAAACAACAGTGCCCCGCTCAGCATGTTGCTATTATTTCGCATCAAGTAAATACAAAACTGGAAGATTACCTTTTAACATTCTTTTAGTGTAGTTCCAACAGGCGCAAATTGTCTGTTAAGCGATGCGAGCGGTAGTTCAAGCTTACTTAAACAAACCTGTAATTTCTCCATTCGAGGTTTCAATCACTAAAAATCTACGCAGTAAAGAATAAATTTTATCCATCGTAAAATGATTTTCTACCGGGATTTAAATATTCTTAGTTCCTTATATCGCTTTTAGTTCTAAACCGACGAATAATTACTTAACCTTGTATTATAAACGATTTATATTTTGCTTTTTTTTGAACAATTAGAGAATGGGTTCACTTGTTTGAAATGCTGATGACAAAAACAAACTTAAACTGGAGCAAAAATTTCTTTAGCTTACTAATTTCTTTAGCAAGTCAAAGCAGACCGTGTCTTTGTTTACATTCGTTGATTTGAGAAAGGCATTACAATAGTCTTTGTTTATGAGGCTGTGTTCTGTTATGATAGCAGTAATCTAGCTAGCTTTGTCACTGAAATGTTTCTCATATTTAGAGGCACAGTTCGGTATTTGTGCCTAGAAAACTCTGTCCTTTTGTAGCAGTAAATGATTCCTTCTGCCCCCAGGCAACAACGTTTAGTCGCGCACAACCAATTACTATATTGTTTCGTTAAATTACCGCTCTCTTTGCATTTCCTATTTTAAGCTTTTATTATTGAGATATGTCGAGGAGACTGAACGAAGAACTTTGAAATTTTGCAGTTTGTTATCTTGAACAGTATAGTCTTGATAAAATGGAGGAATGGTCTAAATGTCTATTTTCCTTAAACATGCAATACAATCCATAGTGAAAACGGCGGTCCTGTATTCCGTTGAAGTTTTACTTTCCGTCAGCTTTTCGCTGATGGCGGTTTTCGTACTAGCCATTGTCCAAGCTGTTAATGTGTCAATCAAAGACACCGACGGAGCCAAAATTCCCTTTGAAGTTGCCGTCGCGAGATCAAGGACTTGACATGGAGAGCTCTAAGCGGCTGTTAGCTGTTAACTTCGTTTTAAAGTTTACAATTCTTTGTAATATTATGGATAAGTATTTGCATTTCATACTATTACATGTCGGTGCATTTTTTGCTGCTGTATTGGAGCTAATATATTTTTTCGGCTTTTCTTTTGAAATTGTAAATTATCTTAAGCTTTCCCACCTTGTTTGGACTAATTGTTCCACGAAGTATTAAACATTTGTTGATGTGAGTAAATTCGATTACAAAGGACCGAATGCTCGACTTAGGACGTGGCGTTCGCGGTGGTTTTTAAGGCTAAAAGGGGGATTATTTAATACAATCATTTCTCTTTTTAGAAGTAATTAGACACAGTGTTTTCGAATCCATCCATTGACGGAAATCACGTGAACAGCGAGCGGTCACGAGTCACACGACTAAATATTGTGCTATCTAGTTTCGATCTTCGGTCTCGTGCGAAAAGAAAAATTAATTTCGTTCATTGTTTATTTGTTGCAATTAACTTCGACTTAAAATTTTAAATACGCTTTTCGTTTTTTGGCTTCTAGACGTTCATAATCTTCAACAACAACAACTCAAGACCACGAGTACTACAATATAGAGAAACTGGTCGAAAATATTTCCATTTTGCCACTCTTTGAATTCATGAAGAAATCGGCTACTTTGTAGGGAAAAAAACACAATCTTGACTACTGTTCACAGCTTCTAACTGGCAGAAAATCTTTAAAATACATCAAAATTGATGTTAAAGCAAATATATGTTGATTTTGTTTACCATTGCTGATAATTTCGTCAGGCATTATTTACAGTACGGTTAATAAAATAAACCGACAAACAGAATTGCTAAATGCCACGGTCTCTAAATTAATCTTTGTGTATGAAAAATTTATTTTACCAACGCCTTTGTTAATTTTTTTCAGCCACTGAAGTGCGGTTTTACTGAAATGAAAACCTTCGTATTTATAAACTTACTGCGGACACATATGAATTAAAAAAAGGACATTTTATTTATGATTTTTTTTAAGTTGTAGTATTTGCTTATAGTTATATTTTACTAAAACTCATAACAAGCTCCTAAAAATTTGTTTTCATTAACACTTGAAGGAAAACCTATCGCCACTGCTATATCTGTTGCTGGATACTTTTAATTTTCAACGGTCATTAAACACCTGGAATCCGAAGCAAGTCGTACGTTTTATCTTAAAATATATATTAAAAAATTGTCATGCACGGTATCTTCTTCTTACTTCCAAGGCGAAACCACCTGCATGAAATATCAGTATGGTTATGTTCAGTTTCAGTGTGACGGTTCCTTTCCGTTTTAGTAAGACAATTCCAATACAAATTATTGATCAGAAGTTTCCCCTGGAACTGTTTGTTTTTCGTTATTTTGCAACACGGGGCAGTTCTGAACTTGGGATTAATTATGAAGAAAATAGTGTTTAAAATAAACTGATCCGACTTTCCACTATGCATTGATATTACTACAATGGAGCCTCCATGGCTTCCCGTAAGCGATTAACAAAAATGCCGAGAAAAAGTGATCGCCTAGCAAAGGCCTAGCATAGGTCTTACGAGAGGTCTGAAATTACGTTATTTGACTGAAGTAACAAATTTCATATCATGGATGAGCAGTGGATTAAGGGAGCGGTCGCTTTGGGAAGTTCGACTAAATATAGCTTATGGAAAGAACGTGTTTTATCATCAGACTTGTAGAGGTGTGTTATTTATTATCTCAAAACAATATCCAATTTAGTAGTCTTCTTTGTAGCGATAATAATGCAACACGGCGGACTTTAAAAAATAACTGGAGCCTTATTTCTCTCATCGTACGTGTTCTAAATGCGACAGAATCGAATGAGCAGGTGTTTTGCATAGTAAAGTTTGTCTGTCGGGCTTCGCTTTATATTAGTTTGCAGTGCCGCAATCTTAATTAAAAATTTTTGATAACTTCGCCGCTTTATAACTGGAGATGTCAAATGTCTCTTTCCTGGTGGCCATGTTGTGTGACGAATTGAGGATTCAGTTGTCAAGCGTCAGGGAATCTGATACGCCGAAAACCGAGCGCTTGCCTTTTTTTTCCAGATTCTAAAGAAGTGAATGCATCGGACGTTTTCACAACAAAGACGTAAGCCATTTCACACTAAAATACAATACACAGTCTCATTATTAAAGACCGACAAAAAAATCAGACTATGTTTACGTCTAAAGTCGTGTCCTTCCCGTTGTCACTGGCTTAAACGACTTGTCCGTCTCAGACGACCCGTCTGTCCAAAAATGTTATCTGTCCTCTGTCCGTCGTCTTGTGTTAACGGCCATTGGTCACGTGATTTTGCTTCATGTCTGTCATATTGTTTACTTTACTAATATTTGGCGTTGTTATATTTTATTAAATTTAATAATTTTAATCAAAAAAACCTTTTGTAGCTCACTGTAAAATATTCTATCTGGAACAAAGTCTCATAGTTTATCCATAGTTTTAATATTCGTATTCTAGTGTACTTTTTATATTTTATTGTAAATAATTTTAGAGGGCCACTGGTTTGTTAGTATTTTTTATGCTATTTTAGTGCTACCCTCGTTAAATAAAGACTTTACTTACTTACTTACTTACTTACTTTCTTACTTACTTACTGAATACAATCTCTTCGAGGATTTTTCCCACAGACTCAAAAGCTAGAACCACCTTGAACAACATAACAAACAGCACCACAAGAAAGTACTGCTCAGTGGCTTTTTTTGAGTGGTTACACTTTAAGATTTTATCCACGGAGTCAATATTTTGTGCAGCATAATAAACAGCACCACAGGAAAGCACTGCGCAGTGTCTTTCATTGCAATGAACACACTTTGGGATTTCATTCAGAGGCTCCTTTAATGCACTCAAATTAAAGCCTTTCATTTGAATGTGCACTGATTCAATCACACACAAAAAGTTGAAACCATCGTGTACATGCAGCATAATAAACAGCACCACTGGAGACCCAAAACTTGCCAACAACACTAACCTAGAATTGTACATGTGGACCATTTAAGCTAAACAGTTGACAAATTCTTGGGCTGATTGCATCAACTTGGCCAGGAGAGAAAACTGTCCCAGTTTTAAGCTTGCTGCTTATAACCAAAGAAATAGATGAGTCGCCGTTTAGATCGTGACAAAGGAACTATAATTTAAATCCGACGAGGGCAACAAACTGTATTGGCAAGGGGGAGAAGGCCCCTGCATAACTTATGCTGTACCAAAACGAAGAAGATTTTGGTGAAATCGTTAACACTGAATCAGTTTAATAAATCGTATAATGAAGTGCACTCGAATTCAAAAGGCAACGAATTTGTGAACGCATCACGTTACATGATGGAAAAATGTGACTGTGATAGTCGTTTTGACTGCGTGACAAAACAGTTTTATTTAGAGCTCGTTTGTTAGAGCGTGAAAGAAATTGGCTTCTTGAAGAAAAGCCTATTTTTGCCACAGCTACCAGAGCTAAAGGAAATAAAAATGTTCCGCCAATTGAAACTACAAAGCTAAGTAAAAAAACTGTAACATACCTTCTTTTCGTGCCTACATTTCAGATTACCAAACTTTCCTGTATACATTTGCTGCTCCCCACAGTAGTCCAGTATTTAGCAACAGTATACAATAAATAGAACTTGAAGCATATACTGTGTTTACGTAAGAGTATGTTGCACCCACTGCTCAGGGCTGGAGCTAAGACGTCTCTCAGTGTTAGCCGTCTGTGAGCTGGCGAACACCCGGATGTGATCTACTACAAATGCTTTCTTATAGAAGGAAGAAGACCTTGTTGCACACTTCAGGTTACTATTTGGGGTCGTTTTCATTAGCAACAGATAATATGCATGTATAGTGGTGTCACTGTAGCTATCTAGTGGCAAAATATAAAGAAGAGATAAACAGCGGGCAAGCAATTTGAGTATCCCTTGCTTTAGGAAGAACAATGCCAAAAGTATCATTTTTTACGCACAAAAGACCATTTTCACTTCTTTAATTGTATTACCTCGGTAAGTTCATTTTTGTTAGCAGCACTCTGTGATAATACATATGCATGTATGTATACTGTTGAGCTAGCCAGTATCTTGTTGTAGAATTACCGTTGTATAATGAGCAATTTGATTTCGATACCAGCTTTTTGCGACAACGAAACGATAAGAAGGCCACATTTCACAACAGATCAGTCGTTAGGAATACTACCACCAGTTTAACTTACATCATTCGGATCTCAATGTAGCTGTTTGAATCTCAAAGTCTTGGAGTGATATGCCTTCTGATACATCCTATCTAGTAGTAAAATATAACGACTGGATCACAAGAGAACGGGTAAGAATCACTATTTTACACCTGATCTAAAACGTGTGAAATGGCATGCAACTTTCACCTAAGAGCAATACGTCTTCGTCTGTGAGCTGCAGTTTGACTCTCAATCTTCAATGATGATATATTTTTCGCTGCAATGCTTTCTGGTGGAAAAATGTAACGATTACTAATGACACGATTAGATAACAAGGGCCTATGCCTAATGCTATTTTAAATCAAAGCTTCATCTCAAAGTCGTTGCCTAGTTAAACCATTTCAATTTGCACTGCTGATTTATTTTAAAGGTGGTTCAGTTTTTGTTTGCAGCAGCAGTCTGAGAGTCTCTTTCATTACATTTTTTTCCTAATGTGTGCTAACTAATGTTAAAATATAACAACTGAATAACAAAAAACTATTTCAGGCGATTCTGTCACGTACTAAATGGCCTTGACATTTTCACTTTCCAAAGGGCCCAAAATCCAAGCAAGAAAAAAAGACATGTATTTCTTTAATTTATATTTTTTCCCATGCAAAGACAAATGTTTGGGATAGAAGATCCCTATGCATGTTTCCACTGGTCTTATTGTTAATTTAGACGTTCATTTATTACAGGACTTTGTCGCGTACATCGCCTGCGTCTTTCACGTCGGAAGTTCTACTCTGAAGATGTCTTGTCAACGCAAACTGGCAACCGCTCTTCAAAGCTTAGCGTAAGTGGAGATCTATTCTTATTCGTTCTTACGCGTTTTATGAAGCGCCATGTTTTTAAATGCATGCAGTTATTCACTTTCGTAATAGCCTGCGTCACATGCGCAGAAAGGATCGGAAGGGTAGAGGACTCGTTGCTCATGCCAGCCCTAGCCCTCTCCCAGCCATGGCCCCTTTCGTATGAATGCCACGCAGACTAATGCTTCAACTACTTATAAACGAGTGTTAATTGATTCGTAATTTTTGGCTATTTCGTGCAAAAACGTTTATAACTTTGAATGCCCATCAGTGATCAATATTTCATCAAACATTAACATTGCATTACCATAGAAAAAGTTATCGTGCTCTTGACAAGATTCAAGATAACGATCAACAAGGGTATATCACAATACCTCGTGCACTTGCAAGAGCCTGAAAGTTCAAAAGAAGCCAACTACAAGAAATTATGCTACCGTAAACACACACAAGTTTTCTCTGAAGAGCTTTCATCTGAATGGTACACTATATTATTAGTCATTTCTTTCACGCGGTCAAAGTCAGGATAATGAATAGCACTGCAAGAAAGTCCTGCACAGTATCTTTTATTTGAATGGTGCGGGCTGAATGCACAGAATCAGACAGTCAAGGCACCTTGTACAATGTTAAAGAAACAGCACCACAGGACAGTACTGCTCAGTGACTTACATCTGAATGTCATGTTTAATGAATATAACCACAGAATCAAAGGTTAAACCACCTTTTAGAGCCTAATTATTTTCACTCCGGGAAAGGAATACTAAATAACTCTCGTTTGAGTGCACACATCTTCGGGTTTTTTCACAGGCTCAAAAGAAAGAACCACCTTGTAAAATTTAATAAACAGCACCATAGGAAGGTACATGTACTGCTCAATAGCTTTCAACCGAATAGTCACACTTTAGGAATTCATCAATATAAACCACCCTGTACAGTTAAATAGACAGCACCGCAGGATAGTACTACTCAATAGCTTTCATTTGAATGGTCACACTTGATGGTTTCACCCAAAGAGTAAAAAATTTAGAACCACGTAGCATGATCCAAAGTTTGGGTCGAAGACTAAAAGAGTTAAGTTAAGTTTGATGTACCATGAGTCTAGCGAAAAAAACTCACCGATAAAACCATATGACTTCCAGAAAATAGAATTAATGTTTCGTGCATGGGACTAATGGGCCAAATTATCCTTAAAACAAAACCATTAGCTCGAGAGATAACAATCTCATTAGAATTGTCCATATTAAAGTGACACAAGAAGTAAGCAGGGGGCGTAACGGCTTTGATTCTAAATTACCATAACATGATAACAAAGTTGAGTAGCGTCCACCTTTCAAGGCTTTCTTTTGTCCACCGGTTTTTTTTTTTTGTTTTTTTTTTTGCTATTTTTGGCTTTTGTTTAACTGTTCCACTTCGGTTGCCAACGAAACAAATTTTTCTGAAAACTACGAGTCAACATAAGCTAAATATTACGCTGTCTTTAGTTTCACTGGTAGTCGTTATATTTTATGACTTTGTTTGGCCTTTCCAGTATTTCGTTTGGATGTGAAGTAACTTAAAGGGCTGTGAGACTTCTTGACATATTCGATCGCAAAAACAGTGTACAAGCTTTACCGACTAATCTATTACACCATTCTTTAACCCAATGAGTTTAATTTTCTTCCCTTTTTTTTAACTTTAAATAGAGATCTGTTGTTTTGTGACGTTTTCATAAGTTTTTCTCTTCACATTTGATAGAACTAGATGCAGGTCCATAATTATAGCGCACAACTTCTTTCAGGATTTTCGTCATCAAAGTTTTAATACCAGTTTTCTTCCTTATCACGAATCCGTCAAATTTCATTCAATTGCAAAACCCTCAAACACACCTTCAAAGAACAGAAACTAACGTACTTTAAAGTCAATCATTCGCTTTCACTTTCTTGCTTGATGGCTTGTACCGCACGTGAAAAGAGGGAAAAACAATTTGGACGCCATATTGCTCACGGTCGCGGGCCTGGGGTTTACATATTTGTCAGCATTTCTCATAAACAGGCGCGGCATGATATTATACCAAGACAAACACTGAAAGAATTTGAATACGATCCGCTCGCTTCGGTAGACAGAACCATCATCCTACTGTCAATTCGCATATTACTGTACTCCTACATAACCGAGCTTCATAAAGAACTCCATACAATTTGTCGGTGAATTTACACTGCATGTCTGAGGTAAGCGTGGTTTGAGAATAAGCGCTCGTGACTTGAAATAATGGCAATTCAAGCTTACTTAACTGCGCTGAAACTGTTTTAATCTCTAAATTACACCTTCAAACACGTGACAAGAGAAATTCGATTTCGACGAACTTTTTTTCGCGTTAGCGGTGTTCAAAGGTTAAGTAGGGAAGTAAATTTAAAACAAGTGTCGACACATATGCGGTAGTTTTCTAAAAGGTAGTGATTTAATGCATTGATGTTGTAACTTTTGAATATAACTTCAGCGCGACGAATTTCTAGTATAGTGTAATCAGTCGCATGGAACCTTTTTTCTAATAAACATGCATTTCGAGTTTCGGCCAAGAGAGTTAAGTTTTGAACTTGTTTGTTCTCAACAGCAACAAAATTGAAATCGTTCTCTCATTAATAATAATTATTCAAGTTTCATGTGACAGCGGAGAAATGTGGTGCAGGCCAATATCTGTGCTATACAGCCTAAACGTTGTTGCGGTTTTCGACAACAGTCACCCTCCGTGAAGTGATCAGTCGAGCATTTAACCCGCGTCGTTGAACTTCGTGTGGGCTTTGTTTCTGGCGGACAATGAAGCTTTTGATGATGTTTTCAAAACAATATTGAAGGCAGTTCTGGCTCCTAGACATGGTAGCTGTCGATTTTAACAGGTTAAAAGGCAAATATCAGTAGCAAATTGAAAATGGAGGTGTTATTGAACATTGAAATGAAGTATTTTAAAAATGCGCAGCTTCGTCAGTGCGAAAGTGGCAAAACTTCTTAACGTTTCTGCACTATTCGTTCGTAACGAAAGTTTCTTTTCTTTCTTTGTTTGGGAGGGGTATGGGGCGAGGGGGCAAAGACTGCTAAATAGTTTATACTCTATCAGCGCAAGTTTGTTGGGCCAAACGTAGCGGGTGGAAAAGGAATGGAACGAGGGGAATCGTATGGATGTTGAAAGAAAGAGAAAGATGAAAGAAAGGGGCTGCAGTCTGTTAACAAGAAACTTAGTTTCTGAGACAGTTATTCCTTCCTAACTAAAAACCAACAGTATTTGACATCAAAGAATTCCGAAAATTTTATTCCCTCATCATGACGTCGCTAAAGTACAGTTTGTTTGTCCACTGTTACCTAAAAGGGCCATCTTTCTTGGGTTGCTATCTTAGTTTCGAAAAGGAATATTCCTTTTTTAAAAAATTCCCAGCAACAGATATCAACAATTTCCGCAAATTTTATTTTCTAGTTAAGACGTAAGACGCCGGAAAAAATACAGTAAAAATATCAGTCGGTTCTAGCGACCTCTAATTAATCGGAAAATAATAACATCGACAGTTAAGAATACAACTTGAAGAAGGTGAGAGTTAACAATGATTACAATTCTCGGCCTCCCCCTTCTTCTTCATGTTATAATAAACATTACTTATTCAAAATTCTTCATCGCAGGACATTTCAAAGAAAATTGCGGATGGAATAAGATCACACCGCTCAAGAAGTTTGTTTGTACCGAGGACCACGAACAGTGATGATGGGTAAATACATGTAGTTATATAGACATGTAGTTATATATACACGTAGTGATATATTTAAAGTCATGAGATGAATGGACACACATTTTGATAACGAGAAAGCGATCTTCAAAATTTTAAACTAGCTGCAGAGGAAGCCCGCTAAAATATCTGAAACTGCACATTTCCTTCAGAGCTTTTTGTAACGCTTCAAAACTGTGGAAACCTCCCCGCTCTAGCCAGTTCCAAAATTATTTTATTTCATTATAATGTACGCGTTAATGTACGGTTTAGATTTGATTTTGGTTCAAAAATTTTCAAACCAGTTTCATTTTTTTCTTTGTCTCAGCTTCATCATCACGACAGATTCCATAATATCAACAAAGAAATTAAAATTAAACTGGTTTGAAAATTTAAACCACCACTGACAGCTACGTGACTGAAAAATTTACGATTGATAAGTAATCATTAATTTTCAAAGTTATAATAAATCCTAAAGTGGAGATAGCTCCTTGCAGTGGAATTGCTTTGTTTGGAACTAGTCGGTGTAACTCCAAAAAAGAGCTTTTTATTTTGGTATGGGAGTTAACTCCATAAAGAGTAAGAATAATTGGAGTTGTTTCAACGCCTGATTTGGAGTTAAATTCAGAAATTAAAATAACTCACAAATGAGGTTATTTTGATCCAAAAAATTTAAACTTAAAACACAATTTTTTTAAAAATTTCTGCGTGTGAATTTTAGCAAAAATAAGTTTTTACCGTGAAGATGACTTTCTAATTAGTCGAAAACGTTCGGGGTTTTTTCCTTTTTTATCCTTTTTAGCCTTGTAAAGAGTATTTTTAAATCGTAAGCGAATATTATGGATATAATAAGAAAATGATTCTAGAAATCGTATGTGATGCCTACACTGAACTTAGAAAAAACTCGGCCCTGAATTTATTTGAGCTACTTTATTTGCATCATAATTTCAAGGACTGCATTCATTCATTATCATTTATTTCGCATATGATTTACCAGGGAGTGTCTTTCTTGTTAAGTGTGTCAGTAAGTGTGTTAGCTTAACTATAGAAAGCCATTTCCATACCTTTATGGCCCTATGATAACGAAACTAACAGGACAGATAGTACGTCCAAAAATGTTTCCTTTAAGGTCTGCAACATGAGTTGATTACGTCATTTGACGTAAGAATTACGTTATGTTCTCAAACGGCGGCCATCTTGGATTTCTAAGTCAACAGCGGGTGTTTTATATTCATACAATGTGATTTAATGTTAACTTTCGGTGGTAATACTTAATTTTTATCAACTGAAGTTACCTCTTGTTTTTTTGTTAAGGATGCAATCAGAGTAAGTTACTTATCCGCCCGCCGGGGCATAGCGCGGCCAAGAAACCTCTGCTTTCAGGGTAACGCCTGGTACACCTGTTTTGCACACGGGACAAATAAGGCACCTGAAACTATTTATCATTTCCGAATTAATTTTTTTAAACACGACTTCTGTATTGAGGTTTTCTGGTGAAAGCAATTTTCAAAAGTCTTACAACAAAGGCTTTTTATGCTTTATTTTCATGAAGTAATTGAGCTTAATAAGTCAAAGAACAGTAAAGAGAATGGGTCATTATATCAGTTATTACCTTCATTAAAAAGCTGTTTGAGTGGCGCCACTAATTATATCTTCCCTCCCATTGGTAGTTTGGTCTTTTTTCTCTGTAATAAACTAATCTAAGCGTTTATACAAAGCTGTGAAAATTCCGAACAAACCGGCTAATCCCTTTGCATTGTAATTGCTTCGAACACAATTTGAGCGGGTTGTTCTTGGGAAACGCTCCCTGTGTCCAAATGTTTTCCTGCGTAAAGATTTGCTCGGAAATGTTGATGACTTGTGGTTTAAAACATTCAAGTTACGCGACAGTGATAAACACATTGCGGTAATTAACTTCACGGCAGATGTCATGGACGA
Organism: Siderastrea siderea; assembly: GCA_964030785.1. NCBI lineage: Eukaryota > Metazoa > Cnidaria > Anthozoa > Scleractinia > Rhizangiidae > Siderastrea > Siderastrea siderea. The sequence goes on along the minus strand of OZ034966.1, from coordinate 52,250,624 downwards.
CTTGCAATTTGCACCACAGTATAAGCAGTTGCCAAGCATTTATGTTTCGGAGGCGACTCAGTCAGTCAGGGCCATCACACGGTAAGCTGTCATAGACGACCGCAGCATCACTTAAAAAAGAATTCTGTAGTTTTGCTTAGTCAGCCAAACATTGATAAGTATAAGAAAGACCAAACGTAAATCGTCTTTCTTGCACATTTATTCGCAGCAAAGTTAAGTTAATTATGACTTGAGGCCAAATTACTTTCTAGAACGAATTCGACCGTTGAAGCTTCAGCGCCCGGGAAGGGATGTACATTCATTCGTGCACTCCATGGTTCTACATTTCCTCTCTCGTTTCCGTTCCTGTTATTGTCGTCTAATTCCAAGCTTCTTCAAGTTTCATATCCTGTCTGTTTCTTTGATTATGCCGGTGTATACACGAAAGGATTTTTACTTTGTAGTTCTTTGTTATTGTTTATTTCCTCTCCTAGACATGCCTATAGTCACTAGATACCACATAGAATTGCCCGTTGTAAAGCAACACTTCCTTGGATTTTTTGCGTTATAACCATATACCATTGTAACGACATTTTGCTGTTTTCGAGAGCATACGAATAAAGTTTGCTTAATTTGTTTGATCTTTCAAGTTTTTATGTGGTCATGTACTTGTGTACATGCCAGATCCTCCGTCATACGAAATATGTGCAAGCATTTCAATACAGCGCTAAAATTTATAGCGTGATATTAAATCGCAGAGCTAGAAACAATAAATGATCAGAAATGTTATTTACAGCTCTCATAACTTTTTTCAGGGAATGCTTCTTCACAAATCTAAATGATTACCTATACACTGGTGGGCCATTGTTCTTAAATGTATCCGAAAGAAAACTTAGAGACTGTGCTATGCATAAATTAGTCTATATTTAATCAAGTTTTTTTTTGCTTAAATTTCGATTTTTAAAATCACTCTCACCACCTGTGTATAACAAGGATCTAATTGTTTTACCCAATTATCTGCTTTTAAGAAATCATTTCTAATTTCATCCAATTCGTTTTATAAGTTAATTAGCTGCATCATTCATCTATCATTTGGTCTCGGCGACAGTTGTATAAATTATGGGTGAGTTGTGGTGACAGCCAGCTTACTCATTTTATTAGGCTAAAAGCTGTTTGATCTCAGTTCGATGCGCGATAGTAAGTGGATAGTATCAAAGTGAAGTTCGTCTTGATTTTGTGATATTTGTATCAATTTTCAGCGGTTTTTCAAGCCTAAGTCCACCGACTATCCCACGATGGAGGTCGCACGAGACACTGGATAGCAAAATGAAAACAACAACCGTAAGTGATCCATTGTTTTAAATAGTACTTGTAAAGTAATAATGCAGTAGTGATATAGTCTACTGTATGATGGCCTATATTCCAACGGTATTGTTTGGAGAGGTAAAGCCCAAACTATCTTTCTACATAAGCTGTGTAGTTTGTGTAAAGTCATAATCCCTTGTCTAGCTAAAACGGAGATTGATGTAGCGGGTAGCTGTTGTTGTTGCTAGCCATTGCACAATAGGTTTTGCATGAAAGGAAGGCAATGATTCTGATGTGCTATATACCCAGCAACCGTTGTCCCACTTCAAACACCTTCAATAGTCCGGTATACAGGTTTAACTTAAACATTCTGGAAAGCGCGGCAGGACAGATCCCCAAGCAAAAGAGAGAGAAATGCAGATTATGAGAAAAGAAGACAGACTCTACTACCGTATTCTTTTGTTTTTCTGATTCGCGCATTTATTCACCATCTTTTCCGCTACAATTTGAAGCTTTGGAACACGGTCCTAACAAAACATTTCTTAAAGCGGCGTTTTTGATTGCTTTTTCCATTAGAATAAAAACATCAAATTCACTCCGGGAACCTTTCGGGATCAAAGTATATAGTCCGCCTAGAGTAAATTATTCTTCAAAAAGGACTTCGTTCGGACATCCTATCCAACAAATTCGCGCTGTATGATTTGAGTTTTTGTTGGGGACATAGGCTAGGTCATGTCGGAATAATAAACTACATGCTATATGCATGTATTTTTATCCTCGTAATGTAAGTTGTGTTCTTGGAAGATGAGTTTATGCTCGCACGCTAAACGCAAATAAACAACAGTATAAACGACAGAAGAGGGCGCATTTCTGTTCTTATAAGAAAGAGGAGTAAATATGAACATGTATTATGACCCTCACGCAAACTCTTGCTCACTAAAACAAAAAAGGAAGAAGACTTTTCAGCTGTTTGTTGTGGAATAAGTAAGAGAAATAAAACGAACAGTATATGTATGTTAAAACCGTCTCTGTAGAATCAGCTTTTCTTATCTCTCAGGCGAATGTAAAAGTTACTCACGGAAATGTTTGTGGTAGCATGTCAGGTTTCATGATCAATTGTTTGGACAACGCGCAGGGCAGCTGAAAGAGCTCTTTTGTCTTGCAATAGTAATTATATTAAATGTTTACGCCTGAGTCAATTTTGTGGTACGTTAATTTACTAATGGAAACAATGAACAAATTGAAAAGGAATTTGAGGTTTGGGACCCCTTCCGCGTCCGAAATTTTGAACATTCCTTTAATTAGGATGTTTCCTTTGTGGAACTTGCAAAATAAGCTGTTTCTTTATTGGCTCATCAAAAATGAAATGAAATAAACTTACCTTCTAGACTTAACTTTAAATGCAGTCTGTAAAATTTGAAACTGACGAGAAGTACCAAATTTGAATCTTGAATTGTCACAGTTTAGTGTACCATTTAGACACACTCTTAAGTTATAACCACCCTGTATAGTCAAATAAACAAAACCACAGAAAAGTAATTTTTAGTAGCTTTGATTTTATTGGTCTCACTTGGATTTGATCCACAAATTCAATTTAAAAAAAGTTAGAGACACCTGGTCAAGCATAACAAATATCACCAAAGTACTGCAAGTCGCACTAGCTAAACCAGTGCCTCATTGGTGAACCATGTAAAACTGCTATACACTACTTTGTTCAGCAACGCTCCTTACTCGTAGGATTTCATCCACGGATTAATTATTTAGAATCGCCTTACAGAATGATAATTTTTTATAACAAAAAGGAGAGGCTATGTTAGTTTTTGGTTTTTGTTTCGTAACGTCTCTGCTTGATGTTGTTGGTTTTTGTGAGGGGTAGGCATACGTTCATCACTGAAGGCTTAAAAGGTTAAACCAGGAGATTTATTAACGTTGGGCTTTTCACAATGCGCACCCTTCATTGATTATATTGTCCGCACGTTTAAGGAGAGATGGCGGTGAATTGGGGCTTATTATTGGATCAAATATTAGTCAATTAAAGCGCGCATATTTCAGATGTAGTCAGAAGCCCATATATATATATGCCTTGACCCCGAATGTAGAAGCCCATAATGTAGTCTAAAAAAGCAAAGTGTGTTAAGCATAGCAAGCAAAGTATCATTTTAGTAACCAAAGGTCCGTGATATAGCGTCCTGTAAGAGAGAGAAAAGGCGCAAAAAATTTACTGTAACCAAATAAGGTAAGCGTTACTCAAGGATTTTTTTTTCCTGTTCAAAAATGTTCTTCCTTTTGACTGATTTAGTGTGTTCCATTTTATTTCTCAAACAGGATAGCGTAGACCTGTCGATCAGCGGTCACGTGACAGTTCGTCCCATCCATCCCAGTATTCTTTCAAGGCAGCATTGTTTCCAAGTTACCACTCCTCATGAAACCAAGTACTTCTCGTGTCGAAGTTCTCACGAGCTTGAAAAATGGGTTGTGAGGTAACAATTTAGTTGACTTTCTGAAGCTCTCTCTCTATTCTATTATTTCACTTTCTTGCTTTGGTTAACTGCTTGAAGGATACGGATACAATTAATTTAGTGCAAGGATATCGTAAAATACATGCTGTAGCGCAACGCTGACGGCAGTCTATTAAACATCTCTTTAATTTAGTTTGCGAACGTCAATATCAACCTCTTCCGCTTTAACGACAGTAAAAAAACATGGCTCTTATGCAGGCTTTAGTTGGTCTAAGGGGAAAATGTCCTTTACTCCTATATTCCTCCTTTTCGCATTAATAATCAATCTATAAAAGTGAAATTAAGAAATACATAAATGCGCTGTATCTGTGAATAATTAGCTTCGATCAACTGTTACACTGTTAGCATCGTTAATAACGTCCTTCCATATGAGTCATCTCGACTTCCGCTAAAGCGTTTTGGTTTCATTGACATCCTGTCAGCTTGATACTATGACGAAATCATTCGGTTCTTTCCCCTGCTGTTTTCGCAAAGATCGAAACCTTGGTTTCTTTGTGTCATGCAAAAGCGCGTCGGTTTAGACACGTCCGAGTTCTCAAGGTGAAATAAGTACAGAATATTACTTAAAGTGTAAATAGAATGAACCAATCAGGGCCTCAAAAGATGATAGGTAGCCGATAAACATTGCCATGAGGAAGCCTAAACTACTTCCGTGTTGACAGAGCTGGACATTACGTAAAGAAAGGGCGTGCCTACAAAAGGGGAAAAACGTTTCTTCTGTCATGCAGATTTCTATGATTGACAGCAACTTAGCTTAAATAATCATGAAATATAGAAACTCTTATCATTCACGCGTGATGTTAAGTGATTTACAGACTGCTTTAAAATGGTCCGTGAACAAAGAACTTCATTCAGGTAAAATTTTCCGTGCGTTCTGGTTAGAAAGTTTTTAAATTAAAGCCTTTAAACTGAACTTTAATTGTCATGTTATTTCTTATGTTATAGAAAAAAATGGTAATTATTCATTTTTACGACGCCTAGAGAATAATTTTCTTTCGATTCTGTAGTTAAGGAGCGTAATTAGGCTTAAATTATGCACAAGTTAAGAATTAAAAATGTTTACGACGCAGGGCACCCTACATTCATATGAGGTTTGGTGAACAAAAAGTCTAAAAATGCCAAATAAACTAATGCTCTCTTGTTTGGTTCCAGATATGAAAATCAAGGTAAAGAAAAATTAAATGAAAATTAAGCTTAAGTTATGCTCAAGTTAAAAATTAAAAATGTTTACGACAGCAGGGAAGCCCCTATTCATGCGAGGTTTGGTGAACTAAAAGTCTAAAAATGCCAAATAAACAAATTGTTCTCTCGTTTTGTTCCAGAAATGAAAATTAAGGTTAAATAAAGGACATTTATTTGATTTGATTTATATTTTTATTGTCGGCTTCACAGCATCAAGAAATCGATCCAGCCGACAAGAGATGTGCAGTACAGAACCGACATCGGCTTAACAGTGTGGATTGTAGAGGCCAAGGGACTCACGGACAAACCAAAACGACGGTAAAGTTGTGAGACAAAATATTAAACGTGTCCCTCTCTCGCTCCCTCTCACAACTTGTAATTTTCATTGATGAGTCGTGTTTGTTTTATAAACCAACACTAAAAAGAGGAAGGTTGTTGCAAGGACCTCTGAACCTGAAACTTTCTCTAATGGTCATAGCACGCAATGATCAAATCGTAAAGTGAGAAATAACGAGACAATTTATCTCATGGAATCCACGTCCATCCATCTTTGTTTGAGAATAATGCTGTGACTTTTTAAGTTTGGAAACTTTGTGGTTTTCGGGTTAACACATTTTAAGAACTTCTGGACATGCTACTTTAACAAATAGTTATAGCACGCGATGCCGATGAAGTCGCAAGGTGAGAAATGACGTGACAATTTACCTCATGGAAGTCACGTCCATCCGTCTACTTTTCAGAATAATGCTGTGTCTTTTAGTTTCGAAACTTTTTGGTTTTCGGGTTATCTTATTGACAAATAGTCATAGCACGTAATGATCAAATCGTAAAGTGAGAAATGACGTGACAGTGTATCGCATGGAACTCACGCCCATTTACTTTTGGGGATGATGCTGCGACTTTATAAGTTTCGAAACGTGGTTGTTGGGTAACATATTTTTGATCACGACTGCATTCATTAAGTACGCACCTCTCTTAACAGTATGAAAATCTGACAACCGACAGAGAAACTGAAAGGGGTTCACCTGTCCAATATTTCTCCAGAATCTTCTTGCCTCCAACTATTTATAACGATACATGGTCAAGTATAAGACAGCTTTTTTAAAAGATATTCCTGAGCGACTAATCTTGTAAAATACCATCCCTTTTAAATTCCAATTGATTCAGTTCTCAGTCAAACACTGAATTTATAATCTCTTTTACGTCGCTACCTTCGTAAAATTTTCTTTGAATCATTCTTTTTTGAAACGATCAATTGAGACGCTCCATAATAAACGAACATCTTTCCTGATTCTGAGAGGAATTGCCGGCTTAATTTAGAGACATTCACAACATTCAAGGTCGTTTAAGGACGGTGGCCCCTATTGCTAACGCGCATATTTTCTGCGCATCGCGAGTTCATCCCGCGCGATCGCGCGATTCCTGTGTGTGCAGTGGTGCGAAAATAAAATTTTAGGTGTATTGAGTTGTTGTTTTTGTATTTCGCTTCGGCTGTGGAAGTGTTGACCCGCAAATGGGGAACGTGAAACCAAAAACGAAATGGTAGGTTAATGAAAGAATCCGGGCAGTCGAAGCGCCAGCGCTTGCACGACAAAAAACAAACATCGACACCGGCTTCCTAGGCTCGATTACCAGCCGCTGTTCGGGAAACAAGTGAAACAAGGAAAGTAGCGCGGGAGGGACGAAGTTGACTTGGCGAGAAGGTGGACGAACAGTGGATCTCGGCGTGTTAGCTGAACAGACTTGTTTTTCTGGAAAGCGACCTTCTGAAAAGACCACGATAGCGTCAACCTTTCGGTTAAATTCTCAAGTGCTTCGCTTCCACCTCCACGGTAAAGAAAATTACCAATTTGATTGTGGATTTACATATTATAAGAATTGTTTAATTGAGAGACTTCCTATGTTGAAAATGATATTCTTAAGATGTTAAAAGTGAATGATCGAATGGAATTGCTTCCGAGTAATTTTTTAAATCTTTGGAACAAAATAATACAGCAACTGATCGCGAGTTAAATCTCTTTGCCGAATAACACTTCGCAGGCGAAAAACTTGTGCCATTTTCCTCCATAATTTACATGTGCTTGGAAGCTTCCAAAAACCTTTTTTGGGTAATTTTGGCCGGTAAACTGCCAGATGCCGCCGGTAGCAATACTACTTATTTTAGCAAAGTTGTTTGATGGTTGACAGAACTTAACAGCCAGCAGGATGCATGCGAATCAGTAAGAAATTCGTTTTTACATTGACAAATCTGTGAAGTCGCTACCGGCAGCAAGTTAAAATGGCATTATTAGAGCAGCTGTAGTTTCACGAGTACTCACCTTGAAGTTAATTAGCTTTCCAAAGAATGCTGGAAGAAGAGCTGCCTGTGAAAGCTGTGCTGAAGTCTTGTTTTTGAAGAAACATAGGTCAATTTCACTGTTTCCTCAGCGGTCCGCATTCTGTTTTTGCCTTTATGTTTTCCCATTGTCGTTTTTCATCTTTTGGCGAATAACGACTGAAATGTACTGTATTTTAGGGGCCAATGAGTTGAGAAGAATCTTTACAAACCACAAATGCACTCCAATGTATGATTGTTTAGCGTGATCAGGATAAAAACGCAGAACAATTAGTAGAAAGGTACGAAGTTTTGTGCTGGCATGGCCTTCCTCTCTGTCTTTTAGAGTGCTTTTAAAACAGTTTTTCAAAATGAAAGTCGTAAAAAGACACTGTCTAGAGGACAAAGTTGAAGCAAACTACTTGTTTAGATTGAAACTGTGTCTCACCTAACGCGAAAACCGAAAGTTTCAGACACTTGAGCAGTATTGTATTTCAGATCTTTTGCAGTGAAATAATCACTCCTATTTTTAAGGTACTAACATGTTGTCATTTCCACGTGTGGCATTTTCTTAGCAGAGGGAAAGGAAACGTATTTAAGGCTTACATCTAATGAAAAATCTTTCCATTTGTAATTTTTTCGTAAGAGATTAGAAAGAGTCAAAAGCGTAAACAAATTGTGAAGCAACTTCTTGAAAGAAAAACAAAAACGGCACCTAACTGACCCGCCCGATAGTCTATGAAATATTAAAAGAAAACCTACCTCCTGTCGGTCTGGAAAAATGTCGATAGCTGTTATAAACTGCAGCAACCGATGGAATGAAATCAGGTTGACCTGCTGAAGTAGACGAGTAGCCGAGTTTTGATAACTCCACAGTAAGCGATCTAGCCGAATGAGAAGGAACAAATCGAAAACTTGACGAGAAATTTCAGCTTTCGATTACAGCTAGGTTAGTTCGCTTCAGAGCTGCAGATTCCGATTTAGTGGCATTTCGTGTTATTTGTCAAGATCCAAACACGATGAAAACCCAAAACAATAAGCTATATTGAGCTGCTGTAGATAAGCGACGTTTCCAGTTCATTCAAACAAACAGCCAAAAAGTCTGAGATGATTTGACACGCCTTGACAGTTAAATGACAGGATATTGAAACATTGTAAAAACCAAGGAACACAGCGCAAGAAGAAGAAAATATTTCATGCAGACAGTTTGAAGTTGGAACAAAATTAATGACAACAGTAGTGTGACTTTCGAGTTCGGATTGTTGTGGAGCAATTCGCGGGAAAATGCTGCAAGAATTTGCGGCGCTGTGCAAACACTATCGAAAGAACATCGCGCCCGAAACTAGCTCCGCAAAATTTTTGGGCCCGAAGAGTTTTCGGATTTTTTGAGAAACGATCACCAGCTTATTTATGGGAGCTCCAGGGTTAGGCTAGCTAGCCTAGCTATATATATATTACAGGCTTGGTCTGACCCTTGGTCAAGATTCTCGCTGCACAACATTCATTGAACAATGAAATCGCCTAACGGCACTCCGTTATAGTATATTCTTTGATAAGGCACTTGTAAAACCCCCATACAGTTGGCAGAGATAAAATCAATCGACGTGTTTGCTTTGCTGCATCCTTTCACCATGAGTCCCCTCCGCCATCTTCGATTCCCAGCATCCATCACTTCGACTTGCATTTTATTCCCCACCGGGGAGGAGAGCGTCAAGAAAATTGTCACTGATGGAAAACATGTCGTGCGGGAGTTAGGAAAAAGTGAAGTTAACTTTTTAAAATGCACGGTTACCCCTAGTTTTTATGTAATCAATCAAAAGCAGGACAACTGTTAGGTATTGTGAAATATTCTTTTTCAGAAGAAAAGCCGTCCGTCAAAAGTTATTTTACAAAACGTTCCAATTTACTGGGTCAAATAATGGCCCGCCAAGAACAGGAAATTCGCATATAGAATTCGGCAGCATGTTGAGAATTGTATCGTTGTTATTCATTACAAAGCGCCTATCAGTTTAGACATCTTCATGTCCTACTTAAGTCAAATAATGGCTATCTTTTATTTTAAAAAGTTTTTTTTTCCTAATTTTCAAAAAATGCTCAATCAGCACTTTTTTACCATATTTGGGCCTAGTTATCTCTGAAAAATACACGGTGACCCCCCATTTTCTTTCTGGATTTTAACAGCCCTAGGTACGAGCAACAAATTCCACATGGCCACAAACAGGAAAAGAAACCTTCCTATTAGGGGCCACCGTCCTTAACATTCCAAAATTTTGGGGGATCTGATTGACTTATTATTGCTCGCGTATTCTTTTGACTGTTATCGTCGCAATGCGGCATCAATACAATTGATATAATTATGACTTATAATTATGTTTATATATCTTCTAGGTTTTACTGTGAGCTGTTTTTCGACAAAGTCATCTACGCAAAAACATCTTCGAAGACTAAGTCAGACATTCTGTTTTGGGGAGAAAATTTTGCCTTCAAGTGAGTTTAATTAAAAGTTAGGTATATCAATTAACTCTAGAGTAATGTTTTGATGTAAAAAGAACCTGGTCAGGCTATATACTATCACCCAAATTTCTCAAAATTTCCATTTTTACTATTGTACTTTTATATTTATGTGAAAGCTTTAAACAGTGCTCACAATTAGTTATTTAAGCTAAACACTTTGACACTTAAATAGAGTCATTCATTCATTCGTTCCTTCGTTCGTTCATTCAAACGACCGCTGCAGTGTAAGCAAAACAGTTGCCTTCACTCATGAAATTTCCTTGTTTTGTTTTGTATTGTTTTTTTTTCTTTTGAACAATGTTACAAGAAAATCCAAACTTGTGTCTTAATTTGCTGGGACGATATTTTGAAGAGCACTTATTTTTCGTTTACTGGACAACCGAATCAACATTATCGCATGGTCGAAGGGAGGCAAGCGTGGTTCAGTGGTTAGGGAGTTGGATTTGTAATCCGTAGGTCCCGGGCTCAAATCCCCCTACCTGCCACTAGCTGATTTGTTTGGCTGGCCTAAATTCTACTCCTTTATGCTTTGTAAAAACCAACTAGCCATCTTCCAGCCAGTAGGGATCCTTAAACATGTTATATTGTTTGAAATATTTGTTTAATATACAGACGGCCCCACAAGCTTCTAGCTCTAAACACAAACCGTCTATAAATGAAGTCGCCTAATTCGTTTACTTTTTTTGAAAGCCCTCTAACTTTACATTATCCATCCAAAAGACGTTGAATAAGTGATGAACCATCCATTTTCTAAGTTATGCTTTTTTTTTCCAGTGATCTGCCTGAAGTGAGGACGATTACGGTGCAAATTTACAAGGAAGCTGATGGCAAGAACAAGAAAGAGAAAAGAAAGCTTATCGGTGAGCGATGATCACTTGTCTATTTTCAACTGATTCACATTTGTGGTACCTTGTGCTGCCCTGACAATCAGATATACACGCATAGACGGAGATTTTCCATTCAGTTCTTGGGCAGGTCGTGTAGATTTAACAAAAAAAAAAATTGAAAAACATTCTCCCACCAGCGCCTCCAATGCAATGTTTATTAAAGCAAAGTTGTCAAAGTTGGTATACCTGTTTATAAATTAGATGATTTAGTCACACTGAAAAATAAAAAAAAGCGGTTCCTTCCGCTTTGGCTGTTTCTTCAGATGTGTCGAAACTAGCAAGGTTGTTCCTTCCAAAATGATTACACTGGGAGAAATCAGTGTTTTCCTGATCGAGTTAGGCTGTTGCATTTGAAACACGCTCCGGAGCCCTGTCTGTTTCTTCCAACATGACTAAAAACTGGGAGAGATTGTTTCTTTTACAAGTGTGGCTAAACTTGGAAATGTTGTAGAAACATTTTAATGCGGCCAGTGCGGAAACTGTGATTCGGAAACATTGATTCTTCTATAGTTTCAACTGGGAAAAATCTGCCTGATTCAGCTTTTCTTCACTCCGCTTGTTTCTCGCATAGGTTCCGTGGATGTTCCAGTTGACTCGCTGGAAATTGGAATTGAGATGGAGAAATGGTTTCCTATTACAATGGAGAGCAACAAAACAAACGGAGGAGAAGCTTCTAGCATCAGACTCAAGTTCAAATATCAGGTATTCTAATGATGTTAATTGCATCTTTTCTTCGATTGTACATCCTGGATAAGGTGATTTTCCCTGTCAGCGAGATTTTTAAAAGGCGTTATCATTCATCTTTGTTGTTTTCTTTCATCCATGCAGAAAGTTTCCATTCTCCCAGTCAGGTGTTATGGGGAATTGCAAGAGGTACGGTGGTTTTTCTTCTTAACTTACGCAGTTTTGTCAAAAGGCGATAGTTACATTCGCGATATGTGTGAGAAATTAATCAAACGTCGACGTAAAAATGTGCTCACTTTTGAAATCACGATTGCTTTCTTAGGTTTAACCCTGTTGGTCGATAAAACAAGCTAGATTTCGCAAGGGTGCTTGTAAAATGCCTTAACGGAAGCATATTACAAAGTACAAAGCAAGCAGGCGTGACTGTCGAATTTAGTACAAAAATCGATTTGTTACTCGCTAAACCTCAGAACCTTTTGTTAGCCTCCTGTTTTGTGTCCTTAGGCACACAATGCTTTTGTTTTTATTTAATCTGCTGGATTGGATGAAGGGCTAGTGGAAGCAGTCTATCCATGCAAAATAAACTGTTATTTAAATGTTGCCACTTTTGAGGCAGTATGCTCTTGTAATAATCCAGTTTCGAATTCACCAGGACCGCTGGATAAAGAAAACAAAAGACACATTTATACAGGGGTAATCTCAATCTGAAGTAAAATATTCACAAATATCAGCGAGAAGATGGACTATTCACAAGTCTTTGTATTGTTTTATTTAAGAATTCAGCGCATTCCTGCTGGTATTTGCGAATAGTTTACTTCAGAGTGAGACTAACCCTGTATAAATGCGTCTTTTGTCTTTATATCCAGCGGTCCTGATGATCTCTGAAACTGGACTATTAATGTTTTTAACATCCACGACACTTATTTTTCAGTATTTAACTCGCAACTACATGACAGTTTGTCAAGCTTTGGAGCCAGTGGTTAGCGTCAAACTTAAGGTTTGTAACAAACACATACTAACAATCTTTGATTCAGGTCGACACCGATCATCTCATACCCTGCGAGCAGAGGCCCTTCGATCTTCCTAGATAAGTCGGGAAGAGGAAGGGACCTCTACCAGCCGCCGCGACTTTCCCTATTGAGCATGCGCTAAATTCAAATGTAACCGAGCCTTGTCGGCCTCGCTTCATTTTTACTGAATGACAGCCGCGTCCACAACAAACTATTCTGACTTCGGTCGCATTAAACACGAGAGATTTGAGGAAAGCTTTAATTAAACCGTAAGGCTGAGAATAATTCTGTTCGAATTTATGTCACAGTCTGAAAACTTGTCAGCCTCGAAATATTTTTGCTGATCAAGAAACTGCGATTTGTCGACTGTCAACATGTTGTTACAGTCCAGTGATTTCCAATTAGCGAGTCACGGAAAGCTCGCATAGAAATCTTAAGGGTGCGTTTCTTTGGGAAAATCCAAATCCGGATTTTTGTATCCAAAAACGGATTTTGCGTTTGTTTACCTAAATCCGAAAATGGATTAATCACGGATTAGTGATCTGAAGAATCCACGCTCCGAGTGGATACATCAGATCAAATCTAAATCCGGATTTTTAGGATTCATGATCCGTGCGTTTCTTTGGGGGACGGATCCGAAAATAATACATCTGTCAAGCGGTCTTCCATGCAAATTTACTGGTCTCGCCATATTTTCTCTCGGTCTTGCGTGACAAAACATTCGATCGTGAAAAAGAAATTTTAGGTGATTATTCCGTTCCGTATATTTGAAAAGTTTTCTCCAAAAGTACAGACAGAAGTATTGACACGTCAGGATAACTTCATTTGTGTACCATTTCTGTAATACAGGGACCAGATTTTGCTAAGTGTGAACGCAAATAGCGAGTTCACTTGAACTACTGCAGATACTGTCCTTGTTTATAAATTATTTGTATTCCATTCTAGTTGAATTCTTGGGCAGTACGAGAGAAATATCGTTCTGACATATATATTGCGTGCTTCCAGCCTGTCTTGTCATGACAAAATAATCCTTTTTCGGATTTTGCGTTTCTTTGGTGTCGAAGAATCCATATGATCTGGGATCACAAATCCGTTTTCGGATTTTCCCAAAGAAACGCACCGTCTTCGAGATATTTATTTTGTTTTGTCCCTCTTTTTGTCCCTGTCATTCAGAAGTATTTTCGTGTTTAGACTCTTTCGTCCTCAACATTCTCGGCTTTCATTCAACAAAACGCATTTGTGTCGAGTTTGTTTCGTATTTAAACTTCTCGGCCGTCATGCGGTAAATTATATTTTGTACTGAGACCGTTCGTCTTCAAAATTACCGGCCGCCAGTCGGCAAATAATTGTTTCTCTTGCCGTTTGCTTGTCTCGCCGTTGACCAAGATAAATGTCATTTCGCCATAAAAATAAGCGTTAAAGTGCTCATTCGCGTAGCCCTTCGCATCGATTCCCGCTCAATCCAAAAGTAAAATTTTTTGGTCCGAAACCAACCGCAACCCAGATTCTTTTGTTCCAGTTAGTAAATTAGCGATTTGCCGTGGCCGGTTGGCAAACAGACAAAAGAATCTTTACCACACAGAAAATAGAGCAAGGCCTTCGACTGGTGTTGTGTGAGATTGCTTATTCCATGAGTATTCACTCTTCCCAGTGCACTTTTCACGGCTTTATCGAAGACATCTTTCGAAAGAGAAACGTCCGCTGCTGTGAACTTCACAAGCGCACCGAACGTACCGTGGGCGCGTATTTAGTCAGCAATTTCTAACAAGGCACATGCGCACTGAGCAAAAATGGGAAAAACAGGTTTCAAACCGGACTGACTCATCCGTTTCGGTGGATGAGCGGCAAATCAAAGAAAGTCGCGGCGGCTGGCAGAGGTCCCTTCCTCTTCCCGACTTATCTAGGAAGATCGAAGGGCCTCTGCTCGCAGGGTAATCATCTCATTGCTCATTTCCTCAATTCATTTTGGCAGGACGAGATTTCACGAGTGCTTTTAAGAATCCTACAGGCCAATGGCAAGGCAACGGAGTTTCTTGCAAGTATTGTTATGGAGGAAGTCAAAAATTTGGGTAAATACTTAAACAAAAAAGTGTATCTTAAAAAAAATAAACAGGGATTAGCAGTGGCACATTCACGAGGTGGCTTTTCATCCACTGTATCCAGGTCATATTGGAATTTTGGAATGCTAGTTTTTAAGGAGAGGGAAAAACCGGAGTACACGGAGAAAAACCCCTCGGAACACGAACAAGAACCACAACGAACGCGACCCACATATGACACCGAGTTTGGGAACCGAACCCGGGCCACATCGGTGGGAGGCGAGTGCTCTCACCACTACGCTGTCCACTGCTCCATCCCTGCTGTGTAAACAACAACAACAACAAGAACAATAAATTGATTGCGATTAGGACAATATTGGTTCTTTGATTTTTATAGGATTTGTCCCAAAGTTGAGAGAGTTGTCCTCATGCTTTCAGTCTCTCTGTTGTCGTTCTTTACCGGTCCTATTTGTGGAATGTTTCTGATCGTTTTTGTTTTTATTTTTGCAGAGGATGAAAACCTTGTATTTCGTGGAAATTCCTTCGCGACAAAAGCTATGGACTCCTACATGAAAATAATTGGTGAATCGGTAAGTGAACGGCGTTTTCAAGTTGTTCAAAATCCATCTCGATTCAATTGACGCGATTTTTAAAAACAGCTATCCTTTTATTCTTTGGATTTTCTTTCACGCTTCTTTACAATTATAGAATAAGCTATAAACGGAGACTTTTGTTGTTTTTCAGAGGCCAACTTCAAGTCTTCAACAAATTTTTCTTTTTTTATATTACCAGTATTTGCAAGAGACACTGGGAGACTTTGTTCAGTCTGTGTATGAGTGTGAAGACGACTGTGAGGTAAGGCTGTATTCAAATGCAATAACAATTCTTTCGACAACCCCAACTAAACTTTAACAATTTCCCCATAAAATGCATTGTTCCTTAAGGTCATTCTAAAAATCGCGGCAATATCTGTTTACCGTTGACTATCGACAAAGATTTTACGTTTTTGTGATCAGTCTCCTCAGCCAATGAAAAAGTGCATAACTCACTGCACTACTCACTATTGGCTGATAAGTTGGGCTCGCGCATGACAGGTCCAAATAAAGTTGCGTAAAAGGTTATCGCCTGGCGGTAACCTTTAACTCTTAAAAAAAATTAAATTCAGTTGAATTTTAATTGAAGAGTTACTCAGTAGAAACACCGGCATGAAATTTTCAAAAGGTTTGGCCAATCGTTGTGTCAAACTTTATTTAAGGCGCGATCAACGCCATCAAATCCGTTGCTTCCAAAGATCTCTTATTGGGAACCTGAATAACTGCAAGTCACCTTGCAACAATTTTTGTATTAAATACCTTATTGACGAATGTTACATTAGCTTGCATGCACTCCTGGTAAAAGGTCTCCACGAAATGGAAATGACACGGTGTCTTGTTTCAGGTGGACCCATCCAAAAAAACCTCCGGGAATATCGAGTCCAATAAAGAGAATCTGAAAACGTTCGTTGAGAAGGTTTGGAATCTTATCATGTGCTCGTCCTGCTTCTTTCCGAGGTAAGCGTACACGTGACCTGTCATATGCCTGTGACGACATTGTGCTTTTCTTCTTGATTCTCTTCATCGATCATATTACTAATTTCTTGTGGCTTGTATGATTTTCAATCACTTCCTCTTTGATTTTGAATGAGTTAAAGTGCTACTATGATCAAAAAATCACTTTTATTTTTTCTTCGGATTTCGAAACTATGTTTGTTAAACACTCCCCAAGCGAAATTGTAAGCGTTAATTTTGAGAAGAAGACCGTTAATTTAAACTGCAATTTTCCGGTTTAATGGTCCGCCATCATTACACCAGAAAGGATACAATGACGTCATACACTCAAGAGCTGTAAAATGTAGTGTGTGAACGCGGCTTACAAATTATGCAAAACACGAGTTTGAGAGTGTGAAAGCTCAAAACTCCCGTGCTGCATACTAAATAAGGCACTTTCACACACACTGCATTCTACATCTCTTGAGTGTATGACGTCATTGTATCCTTTCTGGTGTAATAATGGCGGACCATTAAAACGGAAAATTGCAGTTTAAATTAACGGTCTTCTTCTCAAAATTAAGGCTTATAATTTCGCTTGGGGAGTGTTTAATAAACATAGTTTCGAAATCCGAAGAAAAAATAAAAGTGATTTTTTGATCATAGTAGCACTTTAAGGTGTTTCGATACAGTTTTCTTGGGACCATACCTCACTTTTAAAATCAGCTCTTAGACAGTCTTCATCTTGTCGGATTAACGTGAAATTTGCAATACTTGTTGGTTTTGGATTAAACTTTAGCGTGGTTTACATTTTGTGAAAATCGATATTTCCATGACAACGATAAACAAAAATCGTCGAAAACAGTAAAATTGAAATTTTGCGCGATCCAGATTTCACTCTGAAAAGCAAATACCAACTTCTTAAACTGTGGTGTATGGCAAACAAAATATACAAGAACAAAGAAATTCTGTATGTTTGTTTTGAAGTAAATCGCAAAAACATTTTCAACCTTAGTTTTTGCGTAGTAATAGTAAATGCACCGAAAAATAATCAATGCTTTGATGAAATGGCTAGAAAATACTATTAAAATATGTCGTTTACTTACTATTTTACACCTAGAAAGTTTTGTTGAAACTGGTGTTTGCGATCTCGAGAACGAATTGTTTTTCTGAGATCATTCGCGTAATAATTTTGTAGCAATTTTTTTAATTGAGCGCTTTTGTGAAAATCTTAAGAACGGCTCGATAGATTCTTTTAAAACATTAAACACGTGTGCTTGACGATGTGACCAATTTCAGTATTGAGGCTTATTAACATTGATTCGCTGGAACACTTTTAGATTTAACGTTAAAGAGGACGTATGAACCGACGGAAAAGCTTGCGTTACATATTCACATTTGGCATGTAAATGCTAATACATTCAAAGTAATGCGCAAAGCATTCCTCCTTGATTTTTACTTTTCGTTGTAATCTACAGTGCAACAAAGAACAAAGAAACCAAATAAAACTCACGAAGCAGTGAATTACGCATTGCTTTGAATATATTGGCATTAACTTGCCAACTGTAAATTTGTAACGCAAGCTTTTCCGTCGGTTCATATGCCCTCTTTAACGTTAAATCTAAAAGAGTTCCAGTGAATCAATGTTGATAAGACTCAATACTAAAATTGGTCACATCGTCAAGCACGCGTGTTTAATGTTTTAAAAAAATCCATCGAGCCGTTCTTAAGATTTTCGCGAAAGCGCTGAAATTCAAAAATTGCTACAAAATTATTACGCGAACGATCTTAGGGAAAAAAAATCGTTCTCGAGATCGCGAACACCAGTTTCAACAAAACTTTCTAGACGTAAAGCCAGTAGTAAGTAAACGACACATTTTACTAGTATTTTCTAGCCATTTCATCAAAGCATTGATTATTTTTCGGTGCATTTACTATTAGAACGCAAAATCTAAGGTTGAAAATGTTTTGCGATTTACTTCAAAACAAACATACAGAATTTTTTTGTTCTTGTATATTTTGTTTGCCATACACCACAATTTAAGATGTTGGTATTTGCTTTTCAAAGTGAAATCCGGATCACGCAAAATTCCAATTTTACTGTTTTCGAGGATTTTTGTTTATCGTTGTCATGGAAATATCGATTTTCACAAAATGTAAACCACGCTAAAGTTCAATCCAAAACCAACAATTATTGGAAATTTCACGTTGATCTGACAAGGAGAAGACTGTCTAAGGGCCGATTAAAAAAGTTAGGTATGGTCCCAAAAAAACTGTATCGAAACACCTTAAATCTGTACGATTTTCACTCATTTCCACTTTGATTAAATAGTTAGAATTGATGTCTGTTTGTATCTGTATGACGTCTAAAAAGAAGTTGCTATGTTGAAAATTTAGGGGATTGTTTTTTGCAATGCTGCTTGGGTATGTCACGTGATCATAAGAATCAATGAAGCTTGCTTCCATCTACTTAATTTTTCATGAAAGCCTCGTAGTTTTAGCTCGGGTAAAGTACGTCTAAATGGCGTATTTGAGAATATCGCGTATATTGTATCATTTTACTTCTATTTATTGATCGTATCTGGATTTTTTCTTAGTGATCTTCGAGCAACGTTTCACGAATTCCGTCGTTGGTGTCAAGGAAGAAGCGAGGATCTGAGTACAAAATTAATCAGGTCAGTTAAGACCATTCTTTGTCAATCTACAATCAGGTTTTTTTAACGTAATTAAGTAGGAAAGAAAATTTTATAGATTGATAAGATGCTTTTATGGTTACTTTCAGTGGTTCAATCTTCTTGAGGTTTTTGTGTCCTGCCATTCTATCGCCTAGCTTGTTTCACTTAGTTCAAGGTAAGTGGTATACGCAAGATAATTTGCCTGCAAATTACCTTTATCTTTCTAATCTTCTTTGCTTAAAAATATTTTATTAATTGAGAAGGCTATCGTCTTGGGGAAGGAGTATTGGGAGTTGGGGTAACCCCCTTTCAGCCTTTTGTGTGAATCACGAGATTATCCATGTCGTGCTTTCATTCGTCTGGTTTCTACTGTGGGCGAAGGCAATTAAGAGAAAAAGACATCTTTGTTATTTTTAGCATAAATGGCCGGACTCAATTTTAGACCGAACAAAGTTCTCATCTCGCAGTAAAAAAAAAAAAAAATTGTTTGGTGTTTCCCAATTGTTTCTCACTGCCCTATCGTTAACAAAACTTGATGGTGTCAGTAAAAAGAGTTTTTTGGTAATGTAAATGAAATTTGAAAAAAGAGACATTTCTTAAACATTACTCACATTGCAGAATATCCAGACGAGAAGACGTCGAGAGCTTTAACGCTGATTGCCAAGGTGGTTCAAAATTTGGCCAACTTTACGAGGTAAACAGGTGTCTCCAGTAACGCGGATGTGACATCGAGTTTTCATGCACTTACTTATTAATAGAATTTATCTGCATCTCGCACAGACCCTCTCTTCGCATTATGAACATAACTTGCTAGTCTTCATCTGTCTCCTCGAACACACACACCATTGATTTTACCTAATTTTTAAACATTTTAGCTTGATTTTAGCAATTTAAAGTTTGAAGTGTTTGTATTCATCAACAATTTCTCTACGTTTTACAGATTTGGTGGAAAGGAGGAGTATATGGGTTTCATGAATGGATTTGTGGAAAAAGAGTTCGTAAATATGAGGAGATTTATCGACGACATATCAGTAAGTTGCAATGTTGAAATGCAGTAATAACTTGCTATAAAAGAGAAAACCGGCAATAAATAATTTCACGTGTTTCCTCTTAACAGGCAACTTCCTTTCGTGGAGACAGGAGCCTTGAAGTTTTATTGTCAACAGCAAAATCTCTATTGCCTTTCAGTTTATCTTCTTTTTAAAGAGAGTAACCGCCAATGTATTTTGTTTGCTTTTCTTAGCAACTATCGAGACCTGACACTTCTGAAAACCAATATGAAGGAATCATCGACAGTGGACGGGAACTAGCTCTAATGTACAACATCCTAAAAGATCAGATTAGCAAAATGAATCAGGTACAAAGACTCTCGAACCATCTTTCTTTCTTTTAGGTCACTATCTTTCTTTCTTATGCTGATACGCCAAACCAAACGCCATTACAAGTCACTTTCACGAAGAATAAAACGTAAATCTCTCAATGAGATGAGTTCGAGATCAGTTAGTGCATTCATACAAGGCAGTCGCATTTTTTTGGCAACTCTATTTTGTGTAACAGCACTTGTAACAAGACATAATTGTAACGCTGAGCCATCATTTTAGCGGTTACACACATCTTTTGAAACTTGCATTGTTGATAGTACTGTCAGGTTAGACGTTACACGAAAACTTGCCTCATGTGACAGGACTAGTTGATGCCGGTTTTTAAACAGACACCTTAATTATTCAGGCTGCGGCTTTTAGGAAAACGTTTTAAAATACCTGTGTTTCTTTGATTATTGTATCACTAAACAACAAAAATTTTTTTCCTTCTCCAGGATGCCGTGGAGTCCCTCCGCCCACTGCAGTTTATTCTTAAGTCACTCCAAGAGATTTACCACGATTCTGAGAGGAATTTTGTTCTTGGGAATGAAAGCCTGGCGGCACACCGAAAATGGGCGTCATCTTCAGACCTCGTTACGGACCAAGACAAGAACAACATTACACTTACGCCTGTCTCACAAATCAGGATCATGAAATCGCCCAAAAGGACGTCAAACGCGTCGATCGAAAGTTCGCCGGAAGCTAATCTTGTTTATAACGGAAGCTCGCCCAGCAAGACTCCACCTGAACGCTTGACAGTGTCTCGTTATGATAAGTCAATTCTGTCACCTATTTCCGATGTTGATCCTCCGGGTTCTTCACCCAGAAAAAGAGTAACCTACCGTGATGATTTACAAAGCAGTCTTCGGCGGCGCTCGTATCGGAGGGCGGTTTCTTCCGATGATCATGACAGTAGCGATCAGAGTACAATCGAGCATAACCGAAGTTCGTCGGAAAAGCGATCAACGATGCCGAAAAATCCAGAATCACGTCGTCGGACACGAACGGAGGGGCCTCTGATCATATCAAGTTTGGACGGAGGAGGTCCTGTTGACACTCAAGTGATTCACCCGGGAGAAAGTGCAAACCAAAAACAAACCAGAACAGTTGCTGACTCGCGTCAACGATATAACAACGAAGGAAATATATCGCGAAGATCTTTGCCTGGGAATAAATCTTCGGTGATAACAGATAACTCTCGGTCGTCCTCGCTTGATAGAATGACTCCTCCTCCAAGGCCTACCGCGCCTAAACCATCCCCGCCTCCAACAACTGACTCGCTGAGAAGGTCGTCTGGTGAAAAAGAAGCACATTCCTCGTCCTCATCGCCTCGGTCCTCACCCAGATCTTCGCGAACCAGCGGCAGTTCAACAAAGTTCCTGAACCCCGGTAACGTGGCTCGCAGTCCTTCACGGATCAGCAGCAGTTCCAGTGGGAGTGACGAGAGTTGGCACAGTGTGGCGAGCAGCGTGGAAGGAGGGGCAGGGAGACGAAGGGCGCGGAAGATGCCACGGCCTCCCAGTCCGGATGATTCAGGAACTGGGTAAGCAATCGTGGCAGAAACTTACCTCGAGTTGCAATCTTGTCCCTAGGAACCCTTTTTACCTTACGCCGAAGAATAGATGCTCTGGGAACGAGGTTTCTTCAGGGTCACATGTGTATTTTGTCCTTCTCCTCTCTCCCCTTAATCTAATATGAAGCTCCATTGGTCTGCAATACAATTGACAAAAGGCAGGGCAATGTTAAGAACACAATGCGCTGTACAGCTTTCTCTTAGCTTTCAAATATAACCTCAGTTCCAAAGCCAGTCGACTTATCTTGTATCGGCGGTTTGAAAGCGTACAAGTTATTTGGACCACTGACAAATTCGCACTCTTCACATGTAATGAATTCACAGGAATCCATTAAGATACGTTCCAAAGTAGGAAAGAACTACTTTTTAGGTTTTTGTGTTTGGCTCGACTACATTTGCTCTTTAAAAATGACCACTGTGTCTAAATACTACAAGGACGTTTACAGTTTGAGCTAGCGTTGAAGGGGAAATCTTTGATTGATCCCCATCAGTTTTTAATTACTCATCTATGATTAACTCACATACTCAGTAAAGTAAGCCGAAATAAAAAAGAACGCTATACTTTTAACTCTTAAACCCAGTTTGAAACCCTGGAACCTTTGCTTGTTCACGTTCAGCGTTCAAGAAAAAATGTTTGATCTATCCCCGAGATTTAAATTCATCTTTAATAAAATTATAATCTCAGTTTAGAAAAAAAAAGCATTCCTGTAAGAATCTCTTTTACATCCAGATTGAAACCAGGGATCGGTTTATGCGGCTCTAATTTTTTTGTCTGTGGATAAAATCCTCGCGTCATCGGTTCAGGAAAGCTATCGAGAAGTACATTTCTGCAGTGCTTTTCGTTTTTGGGTAGTTTAGAAAACAATTTTGGTTAATTTTCCTCCCGCTGTTTTGAACTGGAGCGTTCTGAACTGAGACGACAAGAATTAAAACACCTTAGCTTTTGCAAATGAAGCTTTCAAAAATACTTTTGTCACTCACCTGTTTTCTTTTTGCGAAATTCTCCGAAGAATCAGAGGTCTAAAATTGGGCATTTATTCCCGTTTCTGTGTTAGCGTGTTAACTGGCAGAACATCATGCGAGGAATAGGCCGTTTTTGTTCGTTAGTTCCATGACGCAAATGGCGCACAAATTGGGATAGCAGCTTCTTAAAGATAGTTCAGTTGAATATCAAAGCACTTATCATCGAGCTTGATATAGTGATATTGGACAGCAATTAAAAGTCCAACGTATATCGTGATAAAAATTGGTCTAAAAGTGACAATGAATTGGCAACGTTAACAAAGAGTGACTTTGTAAAACATCTAAAATAACTTCCTTTCTCACGGCATCCGGTCGTTACATAAGAATATTAAGTTCCATTCCTGTTTCAGATGAATACTATATAACTTATTCACTTTAGCGCTCTGCGCAACCAACCACTTCGGTTCTATTATTCAGGGTTATATGATCATGAACTCGCTCTATTCAGCTGAGCGAGTAAGAGAGTACTTAATGCCACTAATCACTTGTAAAAACCCCTTGAGATTTAAATAGAGCAAGGGGCTCTTCTTTGTCTCTCTATCTTTCAAATGCAAATTACTTTCTGTTGCTTTGGAAAGGAAACAAAAGCCAGCTCTAACAACTTGTAATCATTTAATTCGACGCTTTTTCGAACGCGAGCTGTCCACTTCTAATTAAAGGTCCATTGGATCATTCCTCGTGTCTCATTTTGCGTGCTCTCATTTCAATTTTATTACAGCACAATCTGGGAGCGGATGCCACCAAGGGTAGAACCTGAAGACCTTGTCAATGGCTACGACGGCCTTCCACCAAAAACGGCTGCTGAGGTAAGCATTCATGTCTACGTGTTTATCATCCTTCTTTAGACTGAGACAATTTGTATTTTGCAGTCACTGTAATGTAGGTTGGTGTTTTTTTTTAATGATGGTGAAACTTTTTTGTTTGATACCCCCTGTGCTTCACTCAGAGTAGGAATGTTAAAACTAGAAAAGTGTCTAAAAAGACCTCTCAATCAGCAGTCTAATTTGTCTTGATTTTTTATTTCTCGCAGCTGGTTCGTCTTATATAAAAATAAAAGACACATACACGTGAAGGATTTTTGTTCCATTTGCGGTGACGGCCAATTCGAATGCACGAAAAATCGAGCTCAGCTGGGCTTGTTAAACGATAATTTCTATGTGACACTCAGATTGGCAGAGAATGACTTTTTGTTCTGCAGAGTTCAGTATTTGATATCGCCAACTGCGTTTGAAAAGCAAATATATATGCTTCAGAAATATAGCTTTAGCAGCTTTGAACAAAAATAGAAGCCGACTGATACGTGGCATAAATGTACGTATTCAACTCTAAAACGTTGTTGTATTCAATTTAATATTTACACCTAACCCCCGAATTTTTTTCCCCGTCAAATAAATTCTGTTATCATTTGGAGCATTTCGTCACAAAAAGTTTTTGATTTGGTTGAATCCCTGATTTTCTGTGCGCGGTTGAAGTACGGAAAATCGGGCGAAAATAGACACCATTTTGGTTCAGGGTCGAGCAGTGAGGGCATGGGACTAGTCACCTTGTGACGTCAAATCAACAACTCGCAGTCTCGCGCTATCTTTTGTCGAAGCTACATTTCTCTTGAGTTCTCGAAGATGTACAGAAAACTGTCGACCGTTTGTATTGTTCGGAGACGTAGTAACCAAAGAAACGAATCACAAGACGTATCACTACATAACACAGCATTCTTTGACGACGAGCGGCCAGAGGCGAAGAGACGAAATAAGCGGATTTTGTAAAACACTAGCGAGCAAAGTGGCAGGCTTCCAAGCACTCGATACTACAGGGGCACCCAACGGTTCGTTTCGGGGAATATCTGTTCGGAAGGCCTAAAATCGCCTAAGATATTCGGATTCAGTTGCAGTGAAAGCTAGAGATTTCTTTGGCGAAACATTACCAAGGACTTTCGTAACAAGAAGACTTATTAGTTCCTATTGTTTTCATAGGGACAAATATATCGTTTAGATTGCAAAATAAGGTCAGCTGGCATTTTCGGAGAGCCTTCAGCAGCTAGGAAATTCCTTGGATAGGATTCTGTTTCCTAGACTTTTCTGCGGCCTAAATTTTCAGCTAAGAGCGCCGAACAGATCAATCTATATTAGCTTTGACGAATATGCCTTTAAAAAGCTCTGAAACAATCTAAGAAAGCTGAAAATGATATTTCAGGCATTTTGCTAAAAATTTCTCGTTGGGTGCCCCTGATACTAGGCTCGATGCAATTTAAGCAAAGATTTGTTGTCGCAGAAGAAGGTATCCGATCAAACGATAGCTTTGACTGATAGACTTTGTTCGAATTAGCCAGAAGGTCAGAAGGCTTCGAACAACAAGTAAAGTCAGAGAAACACAGCTAAAAACCAGGCGGCGTGGAATTCTTGGTTCTTGATCTGACGTCACAACTACGGCTCGTCCCAAGTTCCTCTTTCTTGGACTTGAACCAAATTTTTGTTGAATTTAACAGGGCACAGAAAATCGAGAATTTTACCAAATCAAAAAATTTTTTCGAAGAAATGTTCCAGATGATAACAGAATTTGTTTAGCCGAAAAAACAATTTAGGGGTTAGGTGCACTTTAACTCCATGAAAATAATATAGTCACTTGGCCAGTGAACGGTAATTTAGATCATTCGATGTCAAATTTTATATAAAAAATCTACCAGGAGCCATTTTTTATTAAAAGGTCTGCTTTTTGGGTGAAAATCGTTTGGACTTAATTAATCTTGTAAATTGTTGTCTCTCCATCGTTCATAATAAATCACATTCACTGTGACGTTCTGAAGAGGCAAATGTTTCATTGCTTTTTTTACGAGAGACATACCACATTGAGTTGGGCATTCCACGTTTAGTTCGTCGTTATGTGTCTTGACGTCGTGTTAACAGTGCGTCTTGAAAGCCGTACTTAGCTGGTAGACGCATAATTCGTCTTGTCCCTACTTTTATCATGGGGAACAACGAGAGCCATACAAATCAGACAAACTAATGTTGAATCACAGGTCACCCAAGCTCACTATGAGAGGAGCGCATATATTAGCCTGTTCTTTTTTGCATATATTATCAGTCGGCAAAATATAAGAGTTTGTATGGAAAATGACGCTTTAAATGCCAGAAATGCGAAATAATTCAAAATATACATGGTTCCCTTGTTTCTGTGTTGTATTAATTGCTATTCAATGGCCTTTTAGGGTGATTTGAAGTGTTTTGAGACAGAATAAGCGTCCTTGATTATTTGCACCTAACACTTAATAAGCGAAGCGAAAGTTAACACACTGTTGGCCGTCACGTGACCGATTCAAAGTTATTTATTTGCAGTAAATCTCGAATTTTGGCATCTCTCTCCAAAATTCTTCAAGACAAAATTCTTCTTGTTTCATTGTGCAAGCCTGCCAATGAAAAGAGATCAGAAATTTGCATTCGCGAACAGTTCGTCACACGGATTGTTCGATATGGTGGAGAGATTGAAAATTGCGATTTTGGTAAGGAAAAGGACGCGAATGTTAGACGTTTTGGTATGTCTTTTTTGTTACGATATAAAGTTATTGGTGTCTTGAAGAATTTTGGAGAGAGATGTTATTTTTACACTTTTACAGTATGATAAAGAGCTTGCTGACCTCCGCGAAGAGCGTAGATGGTAAATTGTAGCGTAGATATTAGATAGTGTTGGGAAAACTGAATGTGAAGTCACATCAAAGGGCAAACAATAAAGTAAATGGAGATGTAATGATGTAACTATTTTTGCTCTTTTACAGTATGAGAAAGAGCTTGCTGATCTCCGCGAAGAGCTGCTTGAGACAAAGAGAACATTGGCCGCAACGCATGAACAGTTGATATTACAAGAGTCCAGCACGCACAAGTTAGTAGCTTCCTTCAAAGAAAGGCTCGCGGAGAGCGAAAACAGCGTTCAGCAGCTTCGACAGGAAAAAGACAAGGAAATGAAGGAACTGCTTGACCGCTTGATGAGCGTGGAAGCCGAACTTCGCAAAGAACAGAAAGAAATGCAAGAAGTGATTCAAGCCAAGCAGGTCATCATTGAAGCTCAAGAGAGAAGAATCAAGTCAGTTGACGCGAACAATGCTAAGTTAATCGCCACTTTGAATCAGATTAGAGGTGCAAGGAATACTTTATTATAGGAAATTAATACTCCGCGAAATCTTAAGGAATTAAAGATGTAGGAGCGTCCTTTTTCCGCGACCTTCTGGTTCAGTGGTTAACTTAACCCTTTCTCGATAGAAAACGAGATCTTTACACTCGCGTTTTCTTTTTCATTTGAGAATATAACTTCCCCTTTAGCTTTAATTTCCGTTATTCAAAACTATTTTCCTCCTTCAATTCACGTTAATGTAGGTCGTGTTAATTTCCTGTAATAAGGTATCAGCAAATTTCTGAATTTTCCAAGTTGTGACTTACAGTTATTGAATCAGTGTTATGCTGGTGGAAGGAAACAAGAGCGTTTGGACGCCATTCAGTTTTTTAAACAAACAAACAGGAAATAATTTCAAAGGAAATAATTTTATGCCAGAAGAGTCTTTAAGAAGAGAATACCGAGGAAAGACTGGTATCAGAATGAAGACTTCATTGCCCTGGACCAGTGATAATTAAAAAGAAAGTTTGGAGTGAAATACATGGTGGCAGTGATCTTGCCATTCTAACCAACAGAGCTATCAACGTAGCAAGGACCTGGCCAAGGTCGTCAGGTTTTATTTGCGACTGGTAAATTTGCCAAAGACACTGCGAGGCTCTCTTTTTCTCTTAAAACTTTCATTCCCAGTTTACTCATAAAATTATTGCACATATGTCGACTTTAGATGAACAGAAATTACTTCCCAGCTGTACTATACTGCGAAGTACGACGGTTCCCCTTTAAACTTCAAACAGTCCAGATGAGAAACAGGGGATATGAGTCTGCTGATGTTAACTTAGAAAATTTCAGTTAACTTTCTGATCGCATATATCAACGATTAACCCTTCACTCGACAAATCAGACTTTGAGTCATGATAGTGGCTGTACTGTTATCATGCCGACTCACTGATATTCTACATTTTGTAAGCTGTGGACGAAAAACCTCGTGCTGAGCATTCAAAGGAAATCCAAAGACCAGATACTTACTTTTGTACTTTTTGTTGTTGAATATTTTGCAGAATCAAAGTTGGGATGTTTTCTAGTTATTAACGTAGGGACTCTTGAGATTGAAGGGTTAAGACTTGTCGCGTGTAACATTGCCTCCTGTCGAGTTAAATGTCTATAGCTTATTATAAAATGTGTCTGCAAATTTTTTAAAGTATAAATCGCTTTTATTGATCCATATTATACAATATTTTCAATGAGAAGTAAATTAAGCGTAGAATTAAGTGATTTCAGAGAACCCGTGAAACAGATTCTGGTCATTTTCTTCTCGTGTCTAAGAAACTAAGTCAATTATTTTCTTTTGGTTGTGTCTCACAGCTCCATCTACTAACTATCAATTTTGTTTTGCGGGATTCTTGAAAACACTCTTAGAGCTAAATTTTTATTTATTAACAAAGAATAGATCCTTTTATTGATTTTTTTGTATGATAACATATAGTCTTACATTTTATAGTGCCCAGATGCGAAGAGCTGAATTGAGGAGTGTTTTTGGGCAAGTGTATATAAAAATTGCAGAACAAAATGAAATGAAAAGGGGCATAAATACTGCAAAGTTGAAGCTACATCATTTCATTTCTGTATAAAATAAGACAACGAAATTTACCATTCGGAGAAAATCCGAAAAAAGAGGAGACGAAATTTAAGATATTGGAACAAAGATTCATATAACCTTGTCGAAATTATGTAGGAATATTTAATTTAGCTTAAATTAGTCAATTTAAATCTGGAAAAAAATTGACACATGGATAACGTTAATAAAAAAGCCTAACCAGAAGTGAATGCCGTCTCTTATATTGAAAGCTTTGTGTTCCGACAGGGTTGCGTCTCAATCCTACACTATTCTGCAGCTACACGTCGCGAAAGCAGATGACATGGCACAATAACATAAAGTATAGTTTTCCAAAAAAATCGAAGGGCATTAATACAAAAAAAAAACTGTGAGTATGAAGGGGGCAACCGGATTTGAACCGGTGACCTCTCGATCTGCAGTCGAATGCTCTACCACTGAGCTATACCCCCTGCAAGTGCAAATGCACCCTTTAATTTATCAAGCCGATTGTAGGCTTTCCGATCATGTAGGAAATATCAAAATACATCAATTTCACATTGGGAAGCAAAGTAAAACAGTAGTTATTTATTACCAAAGGATGTGCAATTAGCGGGGAAGGGGAATCGGTGTTATCCTCTATTTGGTTTTTCTTCAACTTTATCAAGCCGATTTTGTATTAGCACCTACCATTTTCTGTATAGCTATACGCTCATCTCATAAATATTTTCAAAAAAGTTTGGCGAGAGTTGGCTGCTATGTTTTCGAGATACAAATCAAGAGAAGTCACATAAAAACAAGGGACAAAACAGAACTAGAGTTAAAACAATAGACGTCACAAGTACCTTAAGGCTGGCCAACAACAACAACAACAACAACAACATCCTTTATTTATACACGATATAGGTTTAACCCTTTACCGTCAGCGTTTTTCCCTTAGAAAAACGCATTTTTTACCGCTAAAGCGGTTTTTGAAGTGCTATGGTGCCAAATGCCACTAAACTTTGCTACAAAAGCGTTTTCTTACATTTTAGCTCAATTTTGAGCCAGCTTCTGTTGAAAATTGGACATTATTTTGCTTTCACGCATGCGCATAAGCCAAAATTTGGACTTGTTTTGTTTTTTTTTTTGCTGATTCATTTCTAATTTTTTCTCGCTTCTTTTGCTTTCCTTTTTCTCTCCCTTTCTTTTCTCTTTATCTTCTACCCTTTATCACCTTTCTATCCACTGGAAAAGTTTTTGCCTCAGTCCTTCTAAAAAGCTGGAAATGGAACATTGATCAACTAGGTGACTTGGCCTATTTTACCACCAACTTTGCAGCCAAAATTGGACACGTTTTTCTGGTATAGCTCTGCCAGAATTTGGTCGATATTCAAAATGGACACACGTATGGATGGATCTGTCCTTGCTGTGCTAGCTGCTTATCATAACTTCAACGTCGGGAAAATACAACTCTTGACGGAAAAGAGTTAAAGCAAAA
This sequence comes from Siderastrea siderea, assembly GCA_964030785.1. Classification (NCBI taxonomy): domain Eukaryota; kingdom Metazoa; phylum Cnidaria; class Anthozoa; order Scleractinia; family Rhizangiidae; genus Siderastrea; species Siderastrea siderea. The sequence goes on along the minus strand of OZ034966.1, from coordinate 52,220,864 downwards.
GGCTTGCTTATGGGGTCGTGTTTCTAGCTACAGATTGAAAGATAACTATGTACTTTGAAATTGTATTATATTCTACATGTCTAGCGTGGAAAAAAGTCAAGTTCAATTTGGTAATTTCTAATTTTGAGTAAAATCCAAGGTGGCCGCCATCTTGCCCACCATTTTCGATGACGTCATAGGCCCCTTGTAGAATCATATTCCATAATATTTACCTTATTTTATAAAGCACATCACAGGCGAAAAAGGCGAAATCTTTGCGAAGTCAACAATAAACCAATCGAAAATATTGTTTTCCTGCTCTTGAAACATGATTGTTAAAAATAATAAAATAGTTTCTGACTCAGAGCGCAATAAAAAGCTTTAAAACTGTTAAAATGGAATACTTCGTTCGCACCAACCGAACTTCATACAGTAGTGTACTTCATAAGCCAACATCTATAATACTATTTTAGACCCCTTGAGACCCACATGAAGTGATATAACCCTTCTTAATATTCACAATTCTACGGTTGAAAATATTTTATTACTTTTTAAAAACAATAATAAACCAGGTTTCCACTAACGAGGCAACTGAGGAGGATCCCAGGAGTGCATAAAATATCTTCAGTTAGCAAGCATAAGCAATAGGGAGTACTTGGACTTTTGATCTGGAGAGTCTGCAATTGATTCATGATGAAGAAAACCACTTGATGAATGTATTTTTATATCAACTGTTAATTTTTCGTTAAATTAGGGTAAGGAAACCGTTTTTCGATGATGAAATTTTATTCCAACCTTTACCCTATTCAGACCAGGGGGGGGGGAGCGGATTCTGCCCGCACGAACTTTGGACGTTTATAGCTTGTTTAATAAGCAAGCTAAAGCCACCGAACTAGGTGATTTTTCCTAAAATTTATCTGGGAACAATTTGGTGTAGTAAGTCCTTGTCTATTAAGTTTGACGTTACCATGGCAACCACTTTTTGACTAGCGGTTTTTTCAGAATTTTGAATTTCTAAACTTTTAAATCAAAAAGCATTACTGTTTTGAAGCAAATTTTACATTTTAGATCATTCCCATGTTAATTTATTGATTTTGATCACTTCCTGATCAATTTTGATGGTTTTTGGAAAATTTAAGAAATCCAAGATGGCGGATCCAAGATGGCCACCGTTTGAGAACAAATGTTATTGTGACGTCATATGACGGCATCACCCGAGGTTGTGGACCTCAATGGAAACATTTTTGGACGTACTATTGGGCCTTTATGTTTCGTTGTCATAGCTTTAATATTCTCGGAGTTAAGAGGTGGGGGCGGAATCCGCCCCCCCGCCCCCCGTCCCAGAAGACCAAAAAAAAACCGGTCTGAATAGGGTTAAACATTGCCATTAAATCGTCTTTTTCAGAAATTTTTATGCAAAATGCACCGATAATGTCAATAAACATTGTAGTTTTCTTAGATGCGCCGTTTCATTAATGCTTGAACAAATATTCATTAAACAAAGTCTGCCCGGGCAATGTAATTATTTGTTCAAGTCTCTGTTTGTCGCCATTGCTACATCTATGCTGAATTTTCTGAGTTTTTTCATTAATGAAGAAAAACAAGTTTTCGATGCTGGTCTTACCAATGGCGAAATACTGCTCTGGTTTTTCATCTTTTCACCCGAGTCTTTGGGGAATTTTAACAGAAATGTCAATCAACACCAACTAATTGATTCCGTTTCGGCGTGTTGAGAGTAGCTCTGTTTGTTAATTGGTTTTTACACGGCTTTGATTAACCAGATGCTCACTTCTCAGTTAATTCTTCTCAAATCCCATACAATATCTCTTTCCTGGTTGATAGGAATTTTTGTTTTGCTTTCGGTGAATTAGAAAAATAAAAATGCAGTCTTTTTTCATTACCTTACGTTTTTGGCTTTGGCAGGTTGTTGATACAGGTAGTAGAGATAAAATTCCGCAAGCTTATGGACTGAAGAGTCTTTTTATCCAACCTGACGATAATTTTTCGTATTTAAAATAACTACGCTAAAACAGTTCATATTAAAACAACCTTCTAATCTGAATCTTCGAAAAAACGTGGACGCCCTGAATAAAAAAGACATATGGACCTTTGAAAGAAATCTTCGGCCTTTGCACATTTGGTTCATTTACACTTGAGAATATTGAATTCATTACTGTATTTTCCCAGCTGTTATTAAAAGGTAATTCGGCATTTTGAAGCAAACATTTCGGATTACTAGAATTATGGATTGTCCCTCAATTCAAATCACTTCCGGCAAATCTACTTGAAGAAGGTAACATCTATCATCGATTCCACAGAAGTCCACAGTAAGCTGTAATTGGAGGTAATTTGTGCAGCCACCCCAGAAGAAAGGTAGGTCGAAGAGAGAGTTAATGTTTGCAGTTGTTTTGTGATCTCCGTCTTAAGGGGGCAGTCTCATCAATTTTTAGTATCACTGTCGAACGCCAAAAGACACATTTTTATCTATGGAAGCCTAAAACAATGGTCCAGTAGTATTAGAATGGGTATTACAGTACATGGAAACTATAATGAGTATGCCTGGATAGGGATGGCCAGGATGGAAATGGTGTACGACTTGAAAACTTCTGCCCTTGTGTCTCAGACAAAATCTCTAAAAACCAATTTTGGCTTGTTTTTGTTTGGAAAATTCATTTAATATTGTCCCCTTGGTGCAAGGTACTTTGATATATTTATCAAAATTGTGACAAAGAAGATAGGAAAATCGCCATGACACTGGCCCCTTAAGTTTTGCCCATCCAGGAAAGGGGAAGAATTTTAAATGGATTTCAGACTTTGAAAGGAAAGCCGTGTTCACGACGCAGTAACATTAAAATGGAATTTTACTCGAATTTTTCCAAATTATAGAAAACGTTATGAAAGACAATTTCATCAGTTGCCGTTGAAATCGCGAAACGGAGCCCTCCTTGGCTTATTTCCACTAACTCCATTAACCAGTTTCTGCCATGATTTACCTAACGCGTAATAAAATGAATTTTGATAAGTTCAAATATTTTTCTCATGATTATATTTTGAAATAAGATGAACATTCCCTACATCTCACCAGAAACAAACATTTAAGAAGTAAAAATCCATCTTGTTCGGAGGTCTGATCAGCCCTTCTTGAAGAAAGGCTAAACATTACGTACAGTAGGATTTCATACGCCGCCTGCCCATATTTTAAACATTTATAACATTTCAACCCACGAAGGAGACGCATACATTTTGGGTAAACGACAATTAAAATTACCGTGTACTTCAAATAACAAATAAGCCGATGAAGCTGTAAGGCTTCCCTTCGATCGGTAGAAATTTACAGAAAAACTTAATGAGCCGCCCGTTCATACCGTAAAAGGTCGCCTCTGACTTGACACCGGTTTCTTATCATTTCCTCTTTTAAAGTTTCAATACTTATCGATCATTATTTTAAACAACAAGTACTGGCCATGGTCTGAAGGAGGTGTAATGGACCAGACCCTTTGTGCCCTCCCATTAGATCCACCGCTGATTCTTGTGTGATTCGTTTTAGCTATTTTAACGTTTTTTACTACAGGTCTAACCAGTAGAAGAGATGAAGCTTCTGGTATCGCTGTTGGTTTATTCACTTACGGTGGCTCTGTGTTGGAGTCAGTGTAGAATGGCAAACTGGTGGAGAAGCTTTGATTATAAGGGATGGTCAACGTGCGACTCCACCAAAGAATATATGACAGGAATGTACCGTAATACGAACCGTGGAAGAGACGATAAAATCTTTCTACTGGAGGAAGTGAAGTGCTGTCATGCTATTGCCCCCAACCCGGACAGCCAATCAACTTGCACAAATGCGAATTGGTGGGGTACGCTAGATTCGTAAGTACAAAAATAGAGACATACATAATTCAACACGTAACCATTTGACTCCATCGCCTGAAAACGACCATCAGCAAGCGGCTGAAACGTTGCTATCCGCATTGAAGTGTCTATTACTTTGCGAATCACCTTTGAAAATCACCTTTATCATCTTTATCATTTCATGTAACCATAAAAGACAATTCTTGGTCAATTCTTGGTCTTGATAAAGCCGGCCGGTTTGTTAGCAGTGAACAAGATTCAGAAACAAATGAGTTAAACGGTAGGCAAAAAGTAGTATTCAGAACAATTTCTGGCTCTAAAGTGCTCTTCACAACAAGGTTATTGAGAAAGTAACTTTCAGAGAATTACAGGACTTAGTACGCGTCCGTCATGTTGGTGTCCAGTCAGAAAAAAAAAATAAAGCTCATTATCAAGCTTTATAGAATTTTAATGCCATCGCGTGAAAACCAGTAATAGTCACATGTTTCATAGCCACGGACGTCAACCAAAAGTTGAATGCTTCCTTTAGTTGTTGGCTTGTTTTTGCTTCTCATGTCTGATTCTGCCACCCCATATTTTAAGTCATGCCGACATTTTGACTTTATAATGTTTATGTACTCCTTTCTTTTTTTGTCGATTGTAGACCCCATAGGTGGGCTTTATGCCCGTCAGGTCACTTTCTACAAGGCTTGTATCGAACCTCAGGTGACTGGTTGTACAACATTGAGGAGGGAAAGTGCTGCAAGCCTGTTGACCTACCGAATACATACGCAAAATGTGTAGATAAAGACATCACAGTATCGTTCGATAACAAAGGCCTTAGCAGCTGCGACGATGGTTATTACATGGTTGGGTTTTACAAAGGATCTTGCAACCAACTTTACTGCATAGAGAAGATTAAATGCTGCAAGATGCATGAAAGTAAGTGTTCTAAAACAGCCTCTTAAGGATGGTACCTTCTTTTGTTACTTCGCATACGTTCTGTGCATCTCTTGTCTGGGGTGCGTTTCTCGAAAGCCCTGATACTTTCCGGGTCCATTTCGGGCACAATTATTCGCACTGTATCTTGTAAACAAAGAAGTTTGAAACTTTGCTATAAGTCAATTATTTCTTATCTTAAAGACATGTTAAAATAACAGCTTTGTAGAAGAAGTCGTTCATCTTTTTGCAGATGGCTTTTCGGGGCCGAAAACTTTTCGGGACCTTCGGGAAACGCACGCCTGGTCCGAGATATTCAAGTTTCTTAAGGAATTTGCCTACTACTACTAATACAAACGTATTTTGCACGGCTTATGACAATGTGGAAAATGCAGATCCTAGCAAAGGTTATCAGAATCCCCCCCCCCCCCCCACTCTTTTTAGAGATAATTGAGCTTAAATTTGGAACTGAGAAGTTGTCATACATTCTTTGCATTTTAAAGCTTTTTTTTTTTAGAATTATGGTTGCTTACTTGTCTCTGAAAATGCGTGGTTACTCACATTTATCTCTTTAGATTCCAATAATCCATGCTAAGATCTGCATTTCCCCCATACTAGTCATAACCTTTGCAAAAATACTTCTGTATTAGGAGGCACCGTCCTTAAGGCGCTGTTACACTAGGCCGCAAAATTGCTTGCACAGTATGTTTGCCGTCGAGCAGTTAACGATACACTTCCTCCGTGTTTCATGCACGGAGAAACGTAACGTTCAGAAGAGTTCAATCACTGTTTCCGTCAGTGGTGTTATTTTGATAAATAACTTACCAGATTCACTTAGATGAAACAAAGTTGATGAAATTGTTTCACATTTTTTAAACGTTTTGTGGAAATTTGGTTCTTGGTTATATAAACTTCCAATACTGAAAAATGCATTTAATAAATAAGCGCCGGGCCCCGAATAAACGGCGGGTTCGAATAAGCGCCGGGTCTACGAGGCTGAGTTTTAAATAAACGCCCCCGGCGTTTAATCGAGAAAATACGGTATTTACATATACATATTCTGTTGACCACTACAGCACGATAAAACATTAAACTGCACTCTACATTATGCCTATACAATGCTATGCCACCTGAAGATTACAAAAAGCAATACCCGTCTTTTAACTTAAGTTCGTCGCGGAGATGATAGCTACTGCTCCATTAGTGAAATGAAGGGTTCCCATTTTTCATTGTGAAGATATAGTTTCTTGTTTTTCCTCGCAATGAAACGCTCGATTTAGTATGTTTTCGTACATTTTGTTAGTAGTATGGGAGCAGAGAGGGAGGTTTTATTTAACTTAGAACGGTAGATGAAGATTTGCTCTCGAGAATAATGTAATTAAATAAAATACTGCTGTTCTCCGGGTGAAAAAGGCCAAAAATAACATCTTTAATATCAAAAGAACTAGAAGTTATCTTTTGCGATTTGAGGATGGTGTTTAGTTCCTTCCAAAAAGTGCGTACCCTTTAACAGAAAAAGAAAAAGTGTTCCAACGTTTCCATTTCTTCACCACAGAAATAACATAGCGGAGAATCGACTATTCTAATTTTGAAAAGCATGTCATTTGTGTAACAGATCCTATGAAGTATTTTGTATTGAAATTCCCTTAGCTTGGTGTCTAGTGTTACTTTGAAGGGTAGTAATATATTTTTTTCCCAGTCTAAATGAAAGGTCTCCGTGTTGAAAGCTTCGTTGTATTTTTTCATGGCTGTTGGTTTCGAAGTGATTTTAGAAATAAGCCTTTCATACAGTGATCTCGATTGCAGCTTTTCTACATCTACCTTTTCCCCTTCAAGATGTAATGAGAAACTGCTCAGGTCTACATACTGTGCATTGCAGACGACGGCAGTTTTATTTACTTTCAACGCTCTGTGCCATTCCTGTGGAAGGGCACTGCATGTGGAGGCTAAAAAGTAAATAATGATCAATGGGTGAGAGATTTGAACGTAGAGGTTCCTTAAACCCTTTAAACTCGCCATTAGTGTCATAGAGGTCACTAATTGTTACCAGACTCGAATCAATTAACTTTTGATTGTAGACTGAACAAGAATTAATGTAGATAAATCTGTTGTTCCACAAGATCTGATTTGATATCTCGGGGGGTGAGGATGGGTTGTTGTCAATTAGTGAAGCCCATGACAAGATGCATTCTTTGTAGAAATGTGGGAGGGATATTGATAGTTTCGAGTAATCAAAGTTGCAGTGGAATAAAAAATTTTCCTCAGTCCCACCTTCCTTAAGTAAAAATCCAGAAAAAACTTCCAGCTAGCCGCGCTAGGGGATAGGTATCTCTTAATACGGATTATTCTTTGGGTCGAAATCATTGACTCTACATCAGGCATTTTTAGCCCACCTTTTCCAATGGGGCTTATTAAAACCGTGCGCTCAGTTCACCTTGTCTTTGCTCTTCCAAACAAAAGAGCATAACAAGGTGTTTATTTTTTAAATTAATTCTTTTCTATTTGACATGAGCGTAAGCCTAAATAAAATCTTCGGTAAGGCAAAGGATTTGATGATTTGTACTTTTCCAATTAATGTGAGTCCTCTCCAACCCCAGCCTCTTAAGAGCTTTCTTATAGATTTCTCGGTTGATTTAAAATTCAATTTTTTAAAAAAGTGAACGGTTATAGGTAAAGTGCACCCCCAAGACTTTCAAGGACTTTTTGATTTCAGTTACTTCTTGTTCTGAGCTGGATGTTTCCATATTTCTGAGTAGAAGGACCTCCGTTTTATCATGATTGATCTTCAATCCAGAGTATGTACCGAATAATTTGATAACATTAAGAAGAGTACGGTAGGACGGTTTGTCGCGGACAAATGATGTCATATCGTCGGCAAATGTAACTAATTTAATTTCGTTGCCGTCCACCATAACACCCCTTATTCGATTGTTGTTGCGGATAGAAATTGCTAGTAATTAAAGAACTAAGATAAGAAGACATGGGGAGAACGGGTCGCCCTGGCGAAACCCCCGTGTAACGTTGAAGGAAGAACTCACGTAAAGTAACCATTGTTTACCACACAGCTCGTTATATTCTTATAAAACGTCTTGATCTATGCTACAAAAGAGGCGCCAAAACCGAAGGATTCGAGGGATTTGAAGAAGGAGTCCCGACTTAATGAGTCAAAGGCTTTTTCAAAGTCTATAGCGGTCAATATGCATAACATAACATCACCTCACATACCCATTCAATTCCGTAAAATCCAAAACATCATTTATTGTTCGAACTGCGTCAAAAATCATTCGTCCTTTTACGAAAGCATTTTGGTTGTGATGGATAATATATGGTAAAACTTTCTCTAATCTTTTTGCGATAGCTTTTGAGCCGATTTTTACATCACCGTTAACAAGAGATATTGGTCTCCAGTTTTTAATCAATCTTCTCCCTGTCCTTCTTCTCGATTAGAGTTATAACAGCTTCTTTCTGCGAGTTTGATAATTCTCCGTTAATATAAGAGTAATTTAATGAATCAACTAAGAGAGTGCCTAGTGTAACACTTCTACGCAACGCTGGAAAAACTCGTTGCTGCGTTGCGAGAATCGTTGCGAAAAGTAGAACCGACTTCTACTTCTCGCAACGGCGGATTGCGGCAGGGTATGTCAACGGGCAATTTTTCTTGCAACTTGTATCGCTACAAAATTGCCAGACAAGTTGCAAAAAGGAATGCCTAGTGTAATAGCGCCTTTAGCATGGAAAACATAGATCTGGCTTAAGACATGAAATGGCAAATGGCAAAAAACAGTAATATGTTTGAACTGTTTTTGCACAAATTTCATTTAGTGTCAGGCTATTAGTATTTCTGCGTATGGTGGACACTAACCAAAAAAAGTACTTGAATTAGCAATAAAGTTATGTTACTGAATAAATTCTACTTAATCAAAAACGGCTATTCACGTATGCCTTAGGTTTTGCTAAGTCGCTTTAGATTCCTTGGTTGTAATTTATAACTGCGTAGTAGATGTGACCTATGGTGCAACGCTTCTTTCTCGTCTAAAAGTTGTGGCGTGTAATATTAAAAGATGTTTCCACTTTATTTCAGGTCCCCCGCAACCTTCACAAGGTAACAATTAACGCTTTTTTATCATTGCTGTACGTGACAGGTTGTGGACATAAAGAACTCGAGCCAATGGCACATCACTTACTTATGTCGTTCAATATAATCTTCTGAGTAGACGTGGAATAAAAACCTATTGCCACTCACTGAGAACCATAATACAGTTCTTTGGAACGGGGTTCTTGGAGTTTGCTAAAAAACATAAGGATACAGCAAGAAATCCTTGGGTGGTGTGCAGTTCATCCAATATTTTTGTGTGGCTTCACGGTCCACTTTGTCAGGGCACGCGTAGGTGTTTTTGTCTATGGGTTTGCCAGCCCCGTAAAGTTCAAGATCAAAAGGGGGGGCCTTTTGCTGTGAATTCTCTATTTGACCAAAGTCTTTCTTTTAAGGCTTTGAACGTGGCTACAAAGAAGGGAAAGGAGGCTATGAATTCCCAAAACCACTCTCCTAGCCTTTCGAAACCAAGAAGCCCTGAAATATGAATAGACTAACCTAAAACAGATAATTTAAGGTGGAATTCTTGCCTTTCAGACATGGCTGTTGTTAAAACTACAAAATATGTGAACAGATCATGTCACATCTTTAAGTTCTGGGGAAGAAATTTTGGCATCTCACCGTTGAGTTTTACGTTACAAACATTGATAGTTTCGAGTGTTATTTGATTACGTCATTTTCCAGAATGCTCAGCGTACCAAGTAATTGACGATGCGACAAGATCACGGGGCTACCAAACCAGCAGCGTCACGTGCGACAGTTCATTAGCAACCAAATGGTACCGATTCCAAGGAGCTTCAGGTACCCAGATGCCTACCTCTTGTGTGACCAAAAACCGCTGCGGCACGCATGCTCCTGGGTGGCTTTCAGGCAATCATCCCACCGTTGGTCAAGGAATTCAGACCATTAAAGTGTGCTTTCACTGGAGCGATAACTGTTGTCGGTGGTCAACGAACATCCGAGTGCGAAACTGTGGCGGGTACTTTGTTTACGAGCTAAAGAAACCTCCAGTATGCTATCTGCGATACTGTGGAAATGCAGGTCAGCAAAACATTATATATTTTCCAGATTGAACTGACCATTTTGTCTCCTGACTCGTTTTTACGCAAATGCTATTACTACTGTTTATATTTTGAACCGTCAAAGAGAATTTTGCTATCTTATCGTGATTACCCAGGTTGCTAAATATATATATATATATTTATTTTGTTTCAGGTCCAGGCCCCACTCCTCCAATAGGTAATAAATATGAGTGACCTGTTGAAAAATGTTTAATTAATGTTCATGCCTATTTGTCTTTTTGGCAATCTTGCTAACACAAGATGAATTAATTAATTATCTTCATAAAAGAATGTCACGAAAAGGTGTTTTTAAAGAAAAAAACAAACAAACAAACGAGCAAACAAATCAAAGTGCCCATTTAGAGTAGGCTGTTGTTGATACCGAATATCCTTTATCGTCGATTATGGTTATGTCTAAAAATATCGATACTTTGACGTGACTCAGGCAATAGATCGATACGGTACGATATTGTTTGAGTGACCACTGTGAAGTTCAACGGTGTGTTAGAAAAACAACATTTGACTGCGACTTTGTGCTTGTGTGTGCTGTGTGCTGTTGTTATCGTCGATTATGGTTATGTCTAAAAATATCGATACTTTGACGTGACTCAGGCAATAGATCGATACGGTACGATATTGTTTGAGTGACCACTGTGAAGTTCAACGGTGTGTTAGAAAAACAACATTTGACTGCGACTTTGTGCTTGTGTGTGCTGTTGTTACTACAGTCGAGCAAAGTATCGCAGCCTGGTGTCCTATACGTTCTCGTGTACTTGTTTAAAATTGGTGGAAACTACCTTGAGATAAAATCTTGAACGATGTGTCTTAGTATCGAATATGGAGGTATTTTTTGATATCTACATCGAATAAATGCCAAATATCTTTAAAATTAATATTGTATTGTATCGATTACGAAAACTGGTATAGCTTCGCCGTTAGCCAAGACATAAAAAGCTATGACTACTGTATTTCAGAGTGTCTCACCTACCAATATCTTGGCGATCAAACAAGAGCATGGAGTTACGAGAGTAATAGTGCCACATGTGACAGCTCGCTGGCAACCAAATGGTACAGACTCAGTGATTTGGCTGGAGGCGAGATGCCTACTACTTGTGTAACCAAAAACCGCTGCGGTACGCATGCGCCAGGATGGATTTCAGGCAATCATCCCATCTTTTCTCAAGGAATTCAGTCGGTCAAAGTGTGTTTTCACTGGTCTGATAATTGCTGCCGTTGGTCTACTAACATCCGGGTTCGTAACTGTGACGGATTCTACGTTTATGAGTTCAAACCACCACCAGCGTGCCATCTCCGTTACTGTGGAAACTCAGGTTAGACGATGTTCCGAAACTGTGATGGTCTTTGCAAGCCTTAAGTGGATAAAACCCTCTGATGTCTAAAACTGCCTAAGCTATGAACTATTAGGAGCACTGTTAGTCTTCACTAAGTAGGATACCATTACATCCACTCTTGGGTTTAATTTCCAGCTCACTGGTAATCATTTATACACATTGCTGGAGGGGTGGGGCAAAAAAAAAAAGAAAAGAAAACACGTTACTAGAGGGCAGTAATCCGCAAGGGAGACGATGACGATAGTCGGAAATTTTGAAAAGAGACCTAAAAAGTACCAGAATCTTATTTTGTGGACTTGGCTCGGAATCACTTTTCCTGAAACAACAATTTAATGATTTTGAACAAAACGTTTTTCAGTGATATTTTTCCTGCTTTTGCTCCAAAAGGTACCGAATTAATCCCAACGGTGGTCAATTTAAATGTTAAGAACTCAAGCAACACCAAATCACGGGTTTTTTAAAGGTACGATTCTTTTCGCTTTTAAATTGGAATTCCCCGTGAAGTAGTCCAACCACTGACTATACGAATAAGTGCCCAACGGGCTTGCCACAATGACTAGTTGATTACTGCCCCGTTCTTAAATGGCGATCCTTAATTTTTCACATATTATGGGGAAGTTGTAAAGACAAAATCCCCTGAGTTTTGTCCCTTGTGGGTTAGGTGATTTCTGCCAAGAAGACTAAAAAGAATCCAAAAATAACCATTAAACCAAAATTGCTAGTTTTAAGGATAAGATAAGATAAGATAATATAAGATAACATAACATAACATAACATGACATAACATAACATAACATAACATAACATAACATAACATAACATAACATAACATAACATAACATAACATAACATAACATAGCATAACACAATACAACATAATGACAGTTATATTTTATTTTAATTTTAGATCGAAACTTTTGTTTGAACAATCCATGCAAGAACGGAGCTACCTGTGTCAATCTGGCAGGAAGTTATCGCTGTCAATGTAAATCTGGATTTACTGGAGTCAATTGTCAGACGGGTAGGCATGATTACAAAATAGTGCTTTGTAGTACGCGTGCCCTGATTGGCTGATTGGTTTCGCAGGCATAGCCGTTTTTGATGAGGTTACATGTATGTAAGGACGGGAATGACGTCAATTGACATTTGCTTGGCTTTATTAAAGCAATGATGTAATCATCGCGTTTTTGCCGTCGGTCACGATGTCCCGCTGTAGGGGTTCGCACTTACATCCAAGGAACACTGAGTCGGCGAAATTAGTGGTCTTATTTCATCTTTTCTAATTTCCTTTCCAAAAAAGTTAGTAATGTATTATGTATCCGAACTCTTCTATTTAACAATTAGATTATGAGCTCGAGATTTCTATCGCGTGATAGTTGATGAGGCCGAAGGCCGAATCAACTATCACGCATAGAAATCGAGAGCGAATAATCTAATTGTTTTAGTATAAATCTCGATTAATATACCACGAAAGTGAAAAGTTTTACTTAATTGCATTGTTATTTTGAAGTATAAGACTGCGCCTGCCACTCACCTTTTCGCTACTCACTATCTATCACGGAATAGATAGCGAGTAGGATAGCCAATCAGATTGCAGCATTTATGATAGAACGCTATTAGATTTATACTAAAAACAGTTAACTTTGTTGCAATTTACCCCATGTTAGTTAGAGAACAATTATAGTGCTTTCTGCACACATTGCATGCCTATTGAAAGATGGAAAATGAGTGCCTTGTGCTTAGACACTTGAAGGAAACACTCAAACGAGTGTAAAAAAACTGAGTACTGTTGTAGATGTTTTAATCCTTCCAAACTCCTTCTAGTGTTTGCATTGTAAGTTGCAAGCACGCGAGCCATTTGTTGCGGTTGTTGCATCTTTCTTTGATACAGTGTAGTCAGTGTATGAGGGTTTTCTCTAGGAGGTCTTACAAATTCAATTTCCAAAACAGGAAAATTATCAAACTCTCTGGAAATAGGGGACCTTCATGGAAGCCATGTTTTATTATTTAACGGTAGTTAATTTGGTTGTTTCTTTTTGGGACGGAACATGGATACATAGCTTCGATCGAACAATAATTAACAGTACATTCCACAAGTTATAATCACATTAATTAGCGTTTAGCCTTACCTTTTATCCACAGATCTAAACGAGTGCTCAAACAATCCATGCAAGAACGGAGCTAATTGTGTCAATCTTCAAGGAAGTTATCGCTGTAACTGCAAAACTGGATTCTCTGGTAGTAAGTGCGAAACAGGTGGGTGAAATATATTTCTTCGTTTTGCTTTAAACAAAAGAAAAGCCAAAAAAATTAAAGGAAGCCCACAAAATAGTTTCTTGTGGTCTTAGGTGAGTTTTATTTCTCATTGAAATGCCGTCAGTTGCAAAACATGACCATTCTTGTCCCCAGAGCCCACGATCCTTTTGGTCTGCGCCAAGGATCGAGACCTCTGGCAGGGGCCAGGTAAAGCGCAAGCGCAATAGCTGGCCATTTTGTAACCGATATTAACCGTTATTGTTTCAAATTTCTGAGGCTGCGCACAAAAGCCGGAAGTCCGTGATTCGCGGACTTCCGGCTTCGCTCCCTGCTAGAGGTCTCGATCCCTGGCGCAGACCAAAAGGATCGTGGGCTCTGGGGACAAGAATGAAACATGACCTGTAACCTGCGATCAGGCTCTATTTTCGTTTCGCTCGGTGAAACATTCCGGCGGGAAGGGCGAAACGAAAAATAGAGCCTGATACAATTCTTCTACGGAACGTCTGCCGCCCACTTTTTTGATTGATTGACATTCAACAAAACGGCCAATCAAAATTTGTTTCGCTTGCACGCTCCTCGGTATGCAAATTTCCCATATGTGTGTGTATGTAATGGCATTCGCAAAAAAGTCCTCAAATGTTGGCAAAAATAAGAAAATCACAGGCTACGATAAATCTTGGCACTAGCGTTCAAATTTACAACTTGAAGGTACGCGCTCCGGTATTGTACATAGTTGCTCTGTCTGAGCTGAAACTGAATGAAAATTCAGAGCACGACGAGGTTGTCATGTACCAAAATATGCTGCATGTTTGAATCCTTTCTCATTTCAGGTGGTATCCGGAAATATTCTCTACGCATTTGTCACCGATTTTCTGCGTAAAATACCTTGGGAAATTAAGAGAAATACCTTCAGTTTCACTCTTTAGATAAAGAGATATCAATAAAACCGTTTATAAACAAACGAGTGTTTTGTAATTTAATTTAGGGCTTTACCTCGGTGTAAGAACCTGTGAAACTCACGGATGACGTAAAACAAAGGAAACAAAAACATTTAAAACAATACCGTACAGCAAAACAAAAGCTAGCAAACAAAGAAAATATTGTCAGGTTCTTACACCGAGGTAAACCCTAATTTAGTTCCAGAAGTGATAAATATTTGAGATTACCAGCGAATTTCATCTCTAAACAGCAGCGAATTTTAAAACGAAGAACATTTATTATAAACCTAGTCAGATCCTTTGATATCAATGTCAGAGATCATTAAAACGACATTTATTTATTAACACTGAATGAATAAACTGAAAGTCTTTATTACTTAGGTAAAAATAAATACAGCATCTCGCTGAGTGCGGCTCTCACTAAATATCAGCTTATCGTCAAGTTTACGGAATTATCGGTTGACTTGTTGATCACTCTTGGCGAAAGATACTTGCTGTTCGTTTTGTTTCGTAAAACGCGGAAACAACCACTACTCTCCTTATATTTTCGATACTAGCTGAAAGCCTTCAAATGAAAATTTGGAGACACTATGCGATAAAACGGGATACATACTTCACTGTTGCTGTACTTCTCTGCTCCGAGTGAGAGACAGCTTGCGTCAAACCGGACGCCATTCTCAGGAGAGAAAGAAATGATGACAATTCTCCTAGAACGACGAGAATATCTTTGAGAGACACGTTTACCTCGGCAGACTTGTTCCTTGGCCATGGCGGTCGGATTGAAAATTGTGAGCAAGTCTCGTAGACAATTAACTTCCGTTGACAGCTCTATTGTTAAAGGGCCAATCAGATTGCGAGATTCCCGCGGCCAAAATTTGGCCGCCGACACGAACTCCTGTGAGAGATTATATCAGTATTTTAGCGAGCGACCCACGTAAGAGAATATGAGAGCGATGCTAAAATTCGGCCTGATCGCAGGTTACATGACCTGTTAAATTAAAATTCGGTTTCCCATTTATATCAAACAAAATAGATTATGATTTATGAAGGTATGAGCTATTGTTTATATAAAAAAGTTATGATTTACTATTTTGTGCTGTTTGATCGTGTTTTTGCGTAAGGTTTTAGGTGGTCGTTGCCATGCCGTCAAAACTTTTATATCTTATGTAGAATTTCTTACTTTTTCTTCTTTGGAGATATCAACGAGTGTACGAACAGCCCATGCAAAAACGGAGCCACCTGCGTCAATCTTGTGGGATCTTACCGCTGCGATTGTAAATCTGGTTACTCTGGCAGCAACTGCGACTCAGGTTTTGTTTTGTCTGATGTTTCACTTTAGGACATATTCTATTTAGGTTTGTGTCATGTTCAGGTTAAATAAACCTTTTTCGTATTCACTGAAGACGTTTATTTATTTTCCTTCTCTAAAACAAACAAGCAAAAAAAAAAAAACCTTGAACACAGGTTGAGGAAAAAAAATCGCTTTTTCCAGTGGTTTACTGCCGCTGTACACCCAAGAAGTAAGTTTAGAGAACACGAAAAAAATATATGTTATTTTAAATACCGAACCATAGGGTAGTTATTTCACGTCTGTTTATAATAAGTTTCTGTTTTTATCCTCCACCAGAACAAAGCTACTGTAAGCTGAAATTGAGCAATTTTTCGGCCCCCTTGTTGAGTTTTGATACCTGAAAGGACGTCATAGAAAGTCCTTACCAGAACTAGCGTAGTACCTAGTATCTCTAGCAAAGTTTCACGTTCTTTTTCACTTACAGACATAAACGAATGTACCAACAGCCCATGCAAGAACGGAGCTACTTGCATCAATCTTCAGGGAAGTTATCGTTGTGTTTGTAAATCTGGATACACTGGTAGCAACTGCAAATCAGGTCAGAAATTATTATTTGCGACACCACCCATCATTAATCATTAATCATTAATCATTAATTTCTGTTAATAGTAGCACGTGTTATCTAACAATTGCTGGCGTCCAAATAGTTCGTTTGGGAAAATAACCTTGGTAAGGGCAGCAGCCAACTACAACAGAAACTGCTTTATAAATTCCAGGTTAAGACACATGCAGTGCTTGAATGACCCATCTAAGGATAGAGCCACGTATGTGGATCCTTTTGGAAGTTATCGCTTGAATTGTGAATCTGAATATGATGGCAGCAACTGCAAAACAGGCGAGCAGAACTCTATTTCCCTAGCTTTTTAGTTTTGCGGTATTTGTTTTTCAAATTTAGTGGTATATTTCACAAAACCTTAACGAGGCCATTAGTATAATTTTGCTTTGTGTCTGCTTTCTTAATGTAAAATTGCCATTGATGTAGTGAGCCGTCGCTCTGAATGGATCTCAGGGTCTGTATAGGACTGTGACTGCTGACAATTTGACAATTAACAGAAAGTAGTAACTAATTTTTACAGATATCAATGAGTGCGCAAAAAGTCCTTGCAAGAACGGAGCAACCTGCGTCAATCTTGAGGGAAGTTACCGCTGCGATTGTACTTCTGGATATACTGGCAGTAACTGCGAAACAGGTCAGAGAAGTGGCGTTACTCTTGTTCTTTCATCCTAGTCTTATCGTCTAACAGTAGAAAGAGTTTCTTCCTAACACATCTCCATTTTTCACGGAACCTAAGCTAAACTAGTGCAATGTATTTTGTTTGGACAAAGAGAGCTTGTGAATAATTTGTTTAAAAAAATCACACCCAGCTAAGCCGTTCAGGTTTCATTCTAGACTCATTTTATATTTACTTTTACAGACCTTAACGAATGTATGAACAGTCCTTGCAAGAACGGAGCAACCTGTATACAAGCCTTGAAAATGAAGATATTTCTCTCAGCGTGATTTATTTCTTATAACAGACATCACTTTTTTCTAGACCATTTGGAAGTTAAGAGAGTGTAAATTTCTCAGGACACGATGATTTAAAGATCACACGTGTGAAATAGCCCAAACGATATGTAGAGGTGTCTCAAAGAGCGTCTGGCGCGACGTGATTGAAATCCAACAATTTGCGCTAACCTATCACGTAAATAATTTTTTCTCCACAAAGTCTTGAAATATTTCTTAGCTAATACCCCAGTTAAAAATGATTGAAGGCCAAGATATGTTAAATAGCACACGTTGTCCAAACGACTTCATAATTGCAGTGCTAACCTCTCATGGAACAGATTTAAACGTTCAATGCGACATTTGGAATTAAGCCATGTTAGTTAGGATGACTCATTATGCAGTGGTTTGCAGCTGGCGCCTAGGTCTTCTTACACATTGTTGTGTTCTCAAACTTGACGCGAGGCGACTGAACCAAAACTTGCTACCCTACCCTACTGAACAAACTTTAAAGGCCGATAAGCACGTGATAGCCCACTTGCCATTGGTCACTTAGTTTATTAGCATTTTCAAGAGTTAGACGGTTAGCGTCTGCATGAAAGTGAGGTTCAATAGGTCTGATACCAGAGGTTTTTCTCTCCCTCGCTGCTTCGCAGGTTTTCGCCGTTGCTTCGTGGCCTAATTTGGTTTGAGGAACTTCTGGGACCAGGATATTAAACGTGATACAAGGATATCTTTACCTTCTGTGGGTCAACTTTTCTAGATGAAACTATTTCATCGTTACTTTCAATTTTTAGATATCAATGAATGTGCTTCCGCCCCGTGTAAGAATGGAGCCACATGTGTGGATCTTGTTGGAAGTTATCGCTGTGTTTGCAAATCTGGATATACTGGTACAAATTGCGAGACAGGTAAAACAAATCGAAAAATAGACTTTCTGTCCATCTTTACTGGTTATTTTATTTATTAATGTTTTTTTGAAAAAAGGGTCATCAAGTTACCACACCCCTTGTACGTCCAATGGAGTTTACCTTACGATCAGGAACTTATTATCGAAGAGTAAGCCATTAAGTCCTTCATCAAACCCTCGAAATCCCTGCCGGTCAATTACAGAACTCTCATCGTCGTATTCTAAAATTATCTTAACCGTTAAGTTAGATAATATAACTTTTTTTTTCAATTGGTTATTAACCTTCACCCTAATCATTTTGATTTCTACTACGATAGTCTTTTACTTGGGAGTATTATGGTAACCTGGCAGAGGTAAATTTGTTTTTACATTAAGTTCCTGTTTAGGAGTGCATTTCTTCGATTCTCTTCGTTTAGCTCCTACAACAACGTCCGCACCCGTTTCAACTACGAAGATGCCTGGTGTAGGAGGTACAGAACATAAATTATATTTTTCAAAAAGACCTTAGGATCAATGTTTACAAAAAAGGAAGCAAACAAGCAAACAAAAACAAGGGGAGACGTGAAGCGGAACAATCACGGAAAATGTGAAACACAGCGCCTTTCACTTTGTTTGTTTTAGCAAAGCGGTCTGGGAGTCTTAGAAAGAAGTTGCTAGGGAAACAAAATTGACGATCACGATTGATTGTCGGTGATTACAATGGCGACGACACTTACAATAGGAAGCACATGATAGGGACCACTAGCAAAGAAAACACAGACGTAACGAACGTCACGAATAAAACTCGGAAGTCAAATGTTTCCCGCTCTGGGCTTCCTAGTTTCAGTGTGTCAAATGGCAAACGCCAAATGAAGAGCTTTGCTTTTGAAGCAGAAGCGTGCTAAACAAGGAAGCAAAAGAATTTCGGCCTTTGTCCGTGATGACCAGAACGTCAACGGTTTTCGTTGCTTGAAGTCCCTTAAATGACAATGACGAGACGATGACGGTGACGGTGACGATGATGATGGTAATGATGATATGGCGATGGTGGTGATGATAATGGTCATAATGATTATATGGCGATGATGGTGATGATAATGTTCATAGCGATAAGGACGATGATGATGGTGATGATGATATAATAATGATGATGAAGATGATGATGATAATGAAATTGTGACAAATACTATGACGATAATGATGACGATGAGGGAGATAAAGTGAAAAAAAAAACATTCCAAGTAACATTGTCTCCTTTTTTCGCATTATTTCCAGGAGTAATTGATGTGGATGAATGTTTAGACTAACTGTGATGTTCTTCAAAACAGGTGATAATATTACATTCTACTTGTATTTAGACGATGTACCTGCCAGTAAAGATGAGAAAATGTGCATGCACTAGGAAGTCATGATTGATTACGGTTTTACAAGTAATTCTTAAAAAAAGTAAACTAAGAGCAATGCAACAGGAGTTTCTTTCGACACTTAATTAAACAAATGCTATAGATGAAGACTTATTTACTAGGAACGAGACAAAAACCAAGACAGTGAGATTTCAAATCTCACTTTTTAGAAGACTTTTCCTTTCTTACAAATGTTAAAAAATTTATTTTCATCTCGTCTTGCAGATTGAAGGGTTTTGGATGTTGAACGGCTGCCGTCAATGCTTCTCGTTAAAGTCTCAATTTCGTTAGTTTGTTTTACCTTATCGATTAATGACGTAATAAATGAGCTGAGTGAAATGACTCGTCTTTGTTCTTGCTCGTGAAAACCTTTTATAGAATGACTTTGCAAGGGTGAAAAACCAACTTACCCATCATTAAACAGTTAAACTCAAGGATCTGATTCATAAAGTAAAGTTAAAGCACGGAACACGAATCAAGTCTTCTTTTCTGGATGAAAACTGCTTGTTGGAAATTTTGTGTTACAGTAAACTGCCCTTGGTTAGGTCACGTTTTCATGGTGTACAGGCCAATATTAACCCTCGGGCTTACAAATAAATTCACGCCCCCACCGTGGTTTAAGGGGGTTATATGTTACAATAGTTCGAAAAGAATTTACCTTTAGTAGAAAACCTGTTATGTGCTCTACAAGATGAAGTACACATTATGGGTGGCACCCTGCTGGGGGCCTGTGACGTCATTCAAGATAGCGGCCATCTTTGATTTTACCCAATATCAGAAATTATCAAAAAAAGGCAGAATTGAAATTTTTGATGTTAGACGGGTCGAATATGACATAATTTAAAAGTACTTTGTTTCTTTTTGTCAAAATTTTGTGCTTTTATCACGTGTTTTAAGTTAGTCGTTTCTATAGTAACGACAGTGCATGCTCAACAGGGAAAGGAATCGTATCGTCGCAGAGGTTTTTCTCGCGGTGGAAGAAAACAACAACGGTAAAGGCAGCATTTGCAAAGTGAGACTCATTGTTTAGTCAGCTGTTGTTTCTTAAATTCATTTTAGCAAAGAAATAGCGCCTTGAGGTCATTCCGATCGGTCTTTTCAGTTTTAGTTTACTCAGCTGAATACATTGGTAGACGAATGTTTTCTTACATTACTAGCTTGCATCATAAATCAACAATAAGTGTATATTTTGGAAAACCATTAACCAAATGCTTCAAATGTTTAACCTTTCTCAAAATCCCTAACATACGTTAAAATGCCCCCATATTTTTAACGTTTGACAAAAACTAGTATTTTTCCCAAGTTCGTGATATTTTGATGAATAACTTAGGTGTTCACCGTGGGCATATTGAGAATGCGCGAATCTGATTGCCTGAGTATTGACAAGCATCTAATTTCTCTTTACATTCTCATTACCAGAATGATAAAAAGCACAAGGCATCAGAGAATGAAGGAAATGATCACCAAAGACAAAATGTCTTGCTCTTTAATCAAATTTTCCTAACTAGTGTAGTAAGAAATAATTGGCGAACAGTAAGAAGAATGTGCATGTTGATACTTGGTTTCAATGAGCTTAATCGCTGTTGTATGTTCGCTGACACAAAACTATCGCAAGAAAGTAAAATTGGTTTAATTTCGTGGTAAATTAGACCAAAATATCGTTGTCTTCTGATTGCACTCATCTAGTTGTGTACTAAAACGATACTAATTAGGAGTGAATTTGCGGTGAATGTTAAATAATAACAGATAGTGAACGCGTCTGCGTCAATGGTGCAATCAAGATAATCTCGAACCACTCGAGTGTTCTTCAAAACTCTTAAGGGTGCGTTTCTTTGGGAAAATCCGAAAACGGATTTGTGATCCCAGATTATATGGATTCTTCGACACCAAAGAAACGCAAAATCCGAAAAAGGATTATTTTGTCATGACAAGACAGGCTGGAGGCACGCAATATATATGTCAGAACGATATTTCTCTCGTACTGCCCTAGAATTCAACTAGAATGGAATACAAATAATTTATAAACAAGGACAGTATCTGCAGTAGTTCAAGTGAACTCGCTATTTGCGTTCACAGTTAGCAAAATCTGGTCCCTGAATTACAGAAATGTTACACAAATGAAGTTATCCTGACGTGTCAATGCTTCTGTCTGTACTTTTGGAGAAAACTTTTCAAATATACGGAACGGAATAATCACCTGAATTTTCTTTTTCACAATCGAATGTTTTGTCACGCAAGATCGAGAGAAAATATGGCGAGACCAGTAAATTTGCATGGAAGACCGCTTGACAGATGTACTATTTTCGGATCCGTCCCCCAAAGAAACGCACGGATCATGAATCCTAAAAATCCGGATTTAGATTTGATCTGATGTATCCACTCGGAGTGTGGATTCTTCAGATCACTAATCCGTGATTAATCCATTTTCGGATTTAGGTAAAGAAACGCAAAATCCGTTTTTGGATACAAGAATCCGGATTTGGATTTTCCCAAAGAAACGCACCCTTAGTTCTAGGATTCGCTTTTACAGGAGTGAAAAAAGCTCCTTCTAGTATGGGGTTTCAATAGCCGGCCTAACAAGGCCAAAATGTTGGCCTCTACGGCAACCATAAATTGGAGTAAATTTCACTTAAATGTGTAATTTATAAGTATTATTAACTAAGTTACTTGTCAGATCATTTCCACTCCGTACATAATTGCTGGATATTATATATTTACTAATGAGTAGAGTTTTGCTACATACTCTGTTTAAAGAGTATGTAGTTTATCGAAGATTTTTAATCGCTTCTTCATTAAATATTAATGTTACTGCGGACCTTTACGGGTGTCCTCCGGGAGTTCTCGAGGAAACATTCGTATGTGCGCCATTTTAAAGAAAAGCATGGCAAAATATATCGTTGGAAAGGTTAAGAAACGTAGATTTCGGAAAAAAAAAATGAATTGCCGCCGAAAGAAGATTGCAAAACAACCGCGAAAATGACCATGCATCATTTAATCGAATAAATGATTTAATAGGGTATCAAAATTGGGCGGATTTCTGTGAAATTTGGCCTGAATAGTCCTTAGATGTTGCAAAACCAAAGCGAATCGGGGATTTCTGAAATGTGGAATATTTTATCCGTGGTGATCTTCAACGCAATGCCGCAGCGTGACAGATTAATTAAAAAAGTGAAACTCTTTGTTTAGTCAACTGTTGTTTTTCAAAACTGCGGAATTTTACCAAGTGTTGCTATTCACACGTATTATGGACAAATAATATATAGATTTAGCCAAGCCTAAAAGCGGAGCCCCCTTTTTGTTTTGTCTGTTTTTTGCTTTTGTTTTTGTTTTGTTTTTTTGTTTTGTTTTTGCTGGCAGTTATTAATTTGTGAAAATACTCTCATCCAAGTCGTTTTGTTAAAAAAAAAACAAAGAAAAAAAAAAAGAAAAAATTCTTGCTCCCGCTGAGTGTCGAACCCGGCTCGTCGGCGTGAGATGCCGCTAAGTAGTCCACTAGGCCATAGGCGTTTGACATTGCTTTTGTAGTTAATTTTAATACTTATTTCTTTCTTCGTGACAAGCTGCCTATCAGGATGAAAATGCTGGTGTTTTTCCTGGCAAAATGTGTTCGAAACGCCGTAAAAACCATGGTTGTGGACAGAAAAAACCAAAAAGCACTAGCTCTGCTATATTTGGGGTCGAAACCGCTGCGAAAAGCTGCGAACTCAAGCGGTGTGCCGACCGAGTTTGAACAGAACCGACGAGGCAAATTTGAACTTTTTGCCTGAACTTTATCGCCGAATTTCTTTCACCTAGATTGAACTTTTCCCCTTCCACCAAAAAGACAACTGAGTGTTCTTTTGAACTTTTTTTTTCCACTAACAAATTTGTTTTTGACTTTTGTTGTCTTTGCTTGTTTTGCTACAACGCGGGTCAACATGCGATTTCGCGCCGAAAACACACGGGATTCAGCACAGGATTCTATCCAGTGTAGGAAGTGTATTGGTAGCCCTGTGGTGCGGACGGACGGACGTACGGATGTACGGACGGACGGTCACGTGACTACTACGTCACTACCAAAATTTTTTGGCTTGATAGATTACCAAATTTCCTTAGCAATGGAGCTCCGCTGACGCGCTAGCGCGCTGGCTCCGCTATCATTTACTGGTGTCTTAGTCTTATTAGTCTCCTTCACCCCATCGAGTGGAAAATCATCACAAGGTATGTATTAGCACGATACAATATGTTGATACATCTCCTTAATCGATCATAGTTGGCAGTTTTACTTGGAATACGCTCACACTAATCCGCTTAGGACTGGTAGCCAAGATTTTTCCCAACATTTTAATTACTCCTTGTGAACGGGAACATGATCTAACCTATGTCTGCCCAGTCTAGCTGTTCATTCGAAAGCTCCTCTGTTTAAAAGGAATGGTATATAAGTGCCTCTTTTATATTTTATTGCTGTTTTTTTATTGTTCAATTGTGAAGGATGTCCTTCATGTTAATTCCGGACTGCTGAAACGGTTGCTCTTTGAGTGTTACAAAGTCTAGGGCAGTGTAACGAATGATCTTTGTTACTCAAGATTAGTTTCTTCTATCGAATTTTTGTCAACTTTTGACATTTTTGGCGCGAAATCAGAAAAAAGTAACTAGCTTCTTACCCTTGCATGTCAGGTATATTGAACGTAAAGAAAAATCCTCGGATTTTCGATGCGCATTCTAAGACTTGAACTACATCTTGTGATAGTGATAAACCGTTAACTAATGCAAGATTGTTATTATTGTTGTTATTTTTATTATTATTAGATTCATGAAAATGCAACAAATCTTGGTACTCTGCCATATCATGCCAAAAAGTGAGCACATGAGCTGTCGGTTTTTCCATTCAAGTGTTTTAACAGTATTTCAACTCAAAAGGCATCATGAATGTATTTTACACTTGCCATTTTAAAAAATGGTCAGCTTAGGAATAAGATGATGCACTGTTTATTATTTAATTATTATAAATTATTACAAATAATTGTGCTAGGCTCAATTTAAAAAATTCGCCTGACTTGAAAAACGCTCGAGTATGTGGTGTTCCTTTTTGAGACCAATAAAAAAATTAAACTGCTAAATGATTTTCAAATTGGTCTGAGTTACTCTCAAAAAATATATATATTCAGCAGTAGATGACTTGGTATAATTATCTGTCGTCAGGATAAGTTTTCAGGGCTTTAGGGTAGAAGAAGAAAATTAAGGTGGCTCGAAAGGGTTTTTAATTCTTAAAATCCTTTTGAAACGAGGAAAGATTACAAAAAAAGCATTTATCACCAGGTGGGCAAACTATGAATATCTTAACACCTCTTTTTGCGGGCAATACTTTAAGGTTGATTGTGACGTCATAGCCACTGTCAAGGTAACACTAAAAGGTCACAAAAGAACCTCGAAATTTCAGTTTTTTCCAATTTTCTGAAAAACTAAGTTGGTGACCTACCCTTTTTGTTGTATTTTGAAAAGCTCCCTTAATTTTTGAACTTCTCTGGCGGTATCTCAAGAAGAACTTACGTTATATCAAAAAAGGCGTTATTTGAATTATAAAAAGTTCCACTGAGTAACTTTCCTCCGAACATTTCTATTTCAATCGTCACCGACACTTACTGCTACACGCATGCAAACTGAATCAGGATGGGTCACCAAGCAAAATTTCGAGATAAAAACAAATGTTTCATGCGAGTTATGTTTCCGGTTCTAGCGATTTTACACCGTATTTTCACTTCCGGTATTCTGCACGTGCGACGTTTACTAGAAATTCCGATTCACTCCGCTAACTCATGCATTCTAGCCATGTCTTGTGTAGGCTACGCGCACGCGGCTTAAAAAGAGACTTTCGAGCTTCCTTAAATACTTCTAAAGTAACTCCATGGAAACGGCTTTATTTTCACAATTTGGATTATATTCAGTATTAAAAAAATAAAGATTGACGTTTCAAGCTTAGTTGTTTGTATGGCTTTGTTCTATACTGAGAATTTCTTTCTTTAAAATAAACAGCTTTAATTTATCTTAGCACAATGCGAATCGTATTCATTTTAACTTGGGTGGATGATTGAATTTGTTAAGCTTGTTGTTTTCATGACATCCTTTTGCTTATCTAATGAAATTCTAGCTATGAAGTTATACTCCTTATTCCATAGTTTTCTTTATTATAATTAACAATTATTAGACGATCTTAAGTAAAATATCATGATTTGCCACTGGTGAGCAGTTTTAAATAATTAATTGCCAATGCTGAAAGCAGGGGCAAAATAATTGTTCTACGAGATCAATGATTGTTTTATTATTCAAGAAGCACATGTTACTTCCGTAAATTAAGAACATTGAGCCTGCTGGGGGGGGGGGGGTGGACAAGTCTTTGTTGATCAAACCTGACGTTGTCATGGCAACCATATTTCGATAAGCAGTTTTCTCAAAATTTTGAATTTTGCTGTTTTAAACGAAAAATTTGAACTTAATTTCGCTGACTTTAACATTTTAATTTCATTTCAGTGTTCTTGTTTCTTATCTCGTTTCGGCCAATTGTAATGGTTTTTTTGAAGGTTTCGGAAAAAAAGTAAAAAAAAACAAAAAACAAAAAAACGTAAAGATGGCTCCTACATGGCCGCCATTTTGAAATAACTCCCACGTCATGTTGTGGACCTCAAAGGGAACATTTTAAACGTACTATCGGCCCTCAAAGTTTCGATGCCATAACTTCAATACTGTCGGAGGTGAGGCTCATAAAGGAAGAAAGCCCAGGCTGAATAGGGTTAAAGAAAATGTCTTGATATTTGGACACATTCTTTTTACTAGTTCCATAAGGAATGTACTGAGAAAATAATAATAGTAATAATGATAATAACAATAATAATAATAATAATAATAATAATTATTATTATTATTATTATTATTATTATAGGTGAATTATAATAAGTTATTGTTCCCTTACAAAGGTTGAGGGGACTTACTTCTGCAATAATGAAACTTCCTCTTTTCTTGTTTGCCATCTTACCAATGGCTGCTCTGAGCAGATCTGCACCAAGTAAGTATTCGCCATTTGAAAAAAGAGTAGGGAAGCTGGACTAATTACAAAATTTAGTGGCAATCAATTAATTACGAAGAAATGGAACGGCACGACAGAATTACTGGCATTACCAAGTTTGAGAACGTTTGGATCAATGCTAAGCCACATGTTTTTAAAAATAGGAAAAATCCCAAACAAACGTCTCTATTTTGGAATCGAAAGCCTGTTCCTCCAAGCCATAAATTGCCTGATAAATTGCCACAAACTGCTGATAAATTGCTGTATATTGTCCACGGATTATTCTCTTTCTAAGTCAACTGATTAGTTCCAAACTTGGCAATATTGACATTTTTAGGTGCTTTAACCAACCGGTAATAACATTTAAAAAATCCTTCCAAGTCTTTCACTTGTTTCTAAATTGACCAATGACACGAGAATGGCACTGATGATTTATATCAGATATTCTTATTCACCGTTAGTTTTCCTCCAACATAAAGCCGTTGGGTCGCTTGTTCCGTCTTAAAGGGAACCTTTAACATAACAATTATCATTCAAGTTTACTAACGAAAGTGCTATGTAGCATTACAATTTTTTATCATTCTCTTCATACAACCGAGAGAAACTTAAACATCAATTTCTGATCAAATTTTTTTCTGAAACCAGCTCCAGCTTTATGTAGTGGTGGAATCCTGCAATGATAAACTTCTTGGAGACGTTTTGTTTTCTCGCTCTCGCTTTTTTTAATTTCAGAATTTCTTGCGCGAAAAAGCAGAGCAGATTCAGGTAAAATTGTTTGTTTTATTAAAAACTTGCACGTACTTTTTCCAGTTTACAACTTTTTTTATCTGCTCGCAGTTGTTTTTAATACGTCTGTGAATGTTAACGCTGTTAAAATTCTTTGATCGTATTAAATAACTACACTACAAATTGCCAACTTTGGAAAATTTGAAATCCCCTTAAGGATATGCCGATTAACAGTTTTTTAACTACAAACGATGGAAAATGAATTCATACAAACGACTCTTGGATCTTAACCGTTTAGTTAAGTAGTTAGTTGAATGAAATGATAAATTTCTTTATCATTTGTGACAAGTTGTTGTCATTTTTATGCGGATCGGAGTTATTGTACTAATCTTCGAACTTAAACCTTAATGCTTTTCCCCCCCAAATTGAGTTCTGGTTAGAGAGAAAAAGCTTTTGGATCGTTATGATAGAGACTGAGCTCATTTCAACGAAAATACGGTTTTCTGCTGGCAGCTAGCGAAAGTTGCGAGGATCCTGGCAAGACCCCGAACACATGTGGTATCGCATACATCAAGGTGGACGGAGTAGATCACTCACTTCATCAAAGGGGGCATAACGTTGTTGTCTTGGTACTAATGCAGTGCTCAGTAACTAATTGTTTATTATTTCTTTTATATAAACGGATTAGAAGTTCCAGTTAAGGGCTAAAAAAACTCCCAAAACGACTGTACTTCATTTCATTGCAATTTAGCTAGACGTTGCAGCTAGTCAACCACCAGTTGTTTGTAGCACTCCATAATTAGTGGAGTGTTGGCCGACATTACACCAACAATGTATTTGGGTGAATATTGGAATCAACTTTGTTTTCGTTCTAACAAGGTTGTTAATTGTACAATAGTGCGTTTAATGACCTACAGTTAATATTTTACTGTTAGAGCGGCAAACAAACAACAAAAATTACTAAGCCAACTGTTTTGTTGGACGTCACAATGCTGTAGTGTGATAAAACAAAAACGAACGTTAACCCTAATTAAAACCCCAATATCAACTTGTAAGTTCTTTTTTAGTGTTCTCCATATATTACGTATGGTACTTGTTGGAAGAACTTGATTGAACATCAACACATTTACCTTTGGTGATCATTTCTTTTATTCTAGTGAAATGCATGTGTGATCAAGTAGTGATATCGTAGGGAGAAATTAGAAGTTTGCCACAATTTCTGACTTAAATTTAATGATTAAGCTTAAGGTATATCAAATAAGTCAGATGTCTTCAATTTAACACGAGCAGGGTCGGGTCTGCAAGACAGCATCTGAGCCCTCAACAGGCGTCAAACCTATGATATCTTACTTTTGTTTATCTTAATCAGTCTTTTACGCAAAGGAAACAGATTCTTGACGAAAGCTTAACAATCTGGCTCATAATGTTTATAAGCAAATAATGCATGGATGGAAAAAAAACCTAACTGGACGTCTTTGATCCTAAACCGCTATTGTTTGCTTTATTTTAGGTAATTTAATTGCCTCGAAGGCTTTTGACACTCACGGAGATGGTTCAGCCGGTACCAACCTGGCCTATTATCTTGACAACCTTGTTGGGGAGTAAGTAACATTTATATGTGATACATTTATTAAGCGACTTAGTGTTTCTCAATGAGTACAGTTCACAGTAACATCATGATAAAGATATCGTTACTTAAACAAAGCGATTTATGTGATATATTTTGTTGATTTGTGTTGTTACAAATGTCAAATACCATTTCCTTGCACTTCAGGTATATCGTTTTAGTTGCCATTCAAGACGAAGGATCCAGATTCGTTGGACCAGCGTTGCCTGCTCTAAAGAAAAAGGGCGCTAAGGATCCAATTTTGACTGACTACCGAGGGTCATATGCCTTAGCTGGATACGCGCAGCCCAACAAACCATCTTGGGTTTCACAAGCTCAGAAAAATCGAGGGCAAGGACCCAGCGAGATCACACTAAAAATTCCCCTTCAAATACCACGTAAGGGTATCCAAACGTGGAAGAATTTGCTATCTAAGCAGATTCATTTATCTGAGGCTTGAAAACATGACTTTAGTTTCGGATATTTCCATGTTTTCTCAAAGGAGATTCTTGCATAGATTTATTTGAATTGACCCTATTAAGACCGGGCTGTTTTCGGTCTTCTTCTTTTCCGAGAATATTAAAGCTATGACAACATAACTTGTACGGTAGATAATTTGTTCAGAAGTGTTTCCTTTGAGGTCCACAACATGAGCTGACGACGTCATATGACGTTCTCAGATGGCGGCCACCTTGGATCCGCCATCTTGTATTTCTTGAATTTTCCAGCTCCTCCAAAAAGCATCAAAATAGACTAAAAAGTAACCAAACGAATAAAAGAACGCGACAAAATGTGAAAGTTACAACAAAAAAGGTATAATTTCTCATAAGAGGGAAATTCAATATTCTGAAAAACCACTTGTCAAAAAAGTCGGTGCCACAACCTTGATGGACAAGGACCTCCTATATCAAATTGTTCGCAGATAAACTTAAGGAAAAGTCACCAAGTTTGGTGGCTTTAGCATGCTTACTGAAAAAGTTGTAAACATCTGAAGACCGTGCGGACAGAATCCACCTCCCCGTCTTAATGGGGTTTAAGGGGCTGCGCTACTGCGCCTTTCAATAACACGCAAACACGAAATTCAAAAACCGAAGAACGATTGCGTTTTGTTTCTGCCGTTAATCATAATTACAACTATCGGACCATGAAAAGTAGAAATCGACAAAGTTGATCGAAGTCCACCATTCACAGCCCACGAAGTTAATCTTTTTAACCTGTTAAAGTAAACTCCACTATTTTTGAGACTCACGGGCCTTTCACTACAAAGATTGAAGGCAGTATGATTGAAGGAGTCTTGATCCCAGCGTTCGCTTGGAGCTGAAAGGTGAAGAAACCTTGCTTTGCTCGTAAGTTGCTCGTTAATTAATTAGAGAAGGGGATTTCCTAGTGTGATCGGCCTTGTCGACATTTTAATTTGTTTTAAAGTTCAATGTAAATACCAGTTTAAATCCACAAACCCGTACCGTAAACTGCCGCTCATAAGCCCTGGGCTTATACAAGTTCGTAAGGGGTTTTGGGTGGGCTTATAAACGGAGGGGCTTATATCCGGGGGGGCTTATAAGTGGAATAAAAAAAGGTTCGAAATGAGCCACGGCAGTGTTGATCGAAACACATTTTTAATTTACCAGTTCTTAACTAACCTTTGAAACGTCATAATAAATCGAATTCATTTCAATTTTAACAACAAAATCGAAACTGTAACAACACGAACGTAACCGGAACGTAACAAAACAGAAGCTCAGAGTTCATCTTTGCAGTATTCTGTGAGAATGCTTAATATTAAGGAAACAAGGAAAACTAGGGGGGAGCTTATATCGGGGGGGGATTATAACCGGATGTATTTTTTGTTTACGGGTAGATGGGCCTATAACTGGGGAGGCTTATAAGTGGGGGGGGGGGGGGCTTATAAGCGGCAGTTTACGGTACATGGGTTTTTCACAGAAAAACAAAAATTATCGGGGGGGGGATACTAATAAATAAGTTCCATATCTCTATCCACATATACTCCTTTAAAAAATTAAAAATGTTACGCAAAAACTAAGGTAATTTTAATAGGAAAATAACATTAAAAAGCTGCTGAATAATAATAAAGTTTCATTTACATTTAACTCCGAAAGGGTCAAATCACTCTCTGCCATATTGCCGAAATTCAGTGAAAGAAACAACACAATGACATCCTTTCTTGCTTAACAACAATCTGTGAATCCAACTGAATCCGAAACGGCTGAAGTCTAACATTCATGTCGCGAAATTTAAAGAAAATGACAGCAACTTCGTGGATGTTCGGAGAGCGTGAGAGAAAAACCAGTAACACAAATTCCAGTATTCCTTTCAATAACAAGCCAGGCTTACACTCCATGTGGCGCCTCTTGCACCACAGGCAGCCCAAGATAACATTGAGATCTGCGCATAAATTAGACTGTGCCTTCCACGCTATGCATAATAACGACTAGACTGCGAGTAGTCTCTAATTTTGGCGATGGCGATTGTGGGGTGGACGAAATACACAAGCGCGCGCGAAATTTCGAGGAGACGCGACGCGAAGGGAGCGCCGAAAATTAGAGACTACAGACAAAGCCAGGGAGTTTGAATTAAGCGCGCACATTCCAAGCTCAAAACTCTGATTGGCCCTTTTTTGGATACCTGTCAACAATCTGGCAATAGTAGACAAGCCGCTGTCAACACTCACGATAACATCGACTCCGTTTCAGTTTACTGAGATGGCAGACAGATTACAGGGTTGTCTGGACAAATAGCGAAGTGTGAAAATCATAAGAGCTGAGTTAAAATCAGCCAAGAGCTGTTAAAATCATAATCTACTCACTACTGTGAGTTGAGATTTCATCTAAATTTTAACATCGATACGGGACCGATCGAACGGAAAAAAGTATTGTCTGCACGGATGAAGCACAAAACTCAGTCTCCGCTCGCTGGCTGCTTCGTTTTGCTCTGCGTTGAAATAAAACTTCCTGGCTCGCGGGAAGTTTCATTTTCGTTCGCATCGACCTCAAACTTTCGGTGAAAGTAGAAAAAAATTTGCCGCGTCTTCCACGTTATTATTTTTTTGTTTCGATGGGATTTTTGGAGACGAAGAAAATGACCTCGGCGACTGCTAAATCCGTAAAAGCGTTTGACGGGCTTTTGATATGACAGGGCCTCTTCTTGGGACTAAAAATGTACTGTCGACCGAAATTCCAAACTCAATGTTCATTTCTTCTTCGAGATGAGAGGCTCTAATGTTTCCTCTTGATCACGGCCCATCCGGTCGAGTACTGGTCCAATCCAAATAAACAATGCGAACCGTTTCATTTGCGATAAAATCTTCCGCAGTTAAGAGAAGGAATCCCATTGGTTGCACTTAATTGGCTTGCAAGACGATATGAAATTTACATCCCAAAATCACTCGGCCGTGAAAGGTCAAAATCCCTGGCTTTGTGTGTAGTCTCTAATTTTCGGCGCTCCCTTCGCGTCGCGTCTCCTCGAACTTTCGCGCGCGCGTGTGTATTTCGCCCGCCCCGCAATCGCCATCGCCAAAATTAGAGACTACTCGCAGTCTAAATAACGACATGGGCAACATTCAAAGGTTTGTATGGAAGTGCTGCATTAGTTGAGGGCTTCTTGGGCTGCTTTGAAGCTTTTTGGGCGAGAAATTAAGGTTTTTATTTTTCATGTTTGTTGAACGTTTAGAATTAATTAAAGGCAGAAACAATTTGACATTGCATCTCTCTTGAGGTGCAGGAAAGGCGAGGCTCGTATTTAGGAGGGGTTCGACGGTTTAAAATAAGATCTAGAACCGAAGAGGAAGGACCGAGGTGGGCCAAAGTCGCAAGAATAAACCTTTATAGTTTAATGGCGATTTGTTTATTGTGATGGAATTTATCGAACTTCAAGTGAGGTACAATGTCAAATTGTACCTCCTGCCTTTAATTAGTTCTGAACGTTCAGCAAACATGTACTTAAAATAAAATGTATTTTCTTGAGATTCAGTCATCTTATTGACAAGGTTTGTGCATGGACCGCGTATCACATTAAAAACAAAATATCACAACCTGCTGCAAATTTCCTTATAACGTTATGAAAAGCAACAAACAATGCCTTCGATAACTCCTCGTTTTTGCTGAAAAAAGTTGTCGTAAATTTGGAAGCTTTTTCGGGTTGCAGATTAGAGGTGGGTGGGGGCAGTGTAAAGTCAGGAGCTTTTTTAGAGATTCGGCACAGTGTGTGGCTCTTTGTATGTCTGAGAGTGTGGCTTCCACCAAATTGTCCACAATATAGTGTCTATAGCGGCTGCTGAGTTGTGAATGAAAGAGCAAGACTGGTTTTGGACACAATGTACTTTTAAAAGGTATTCGCCAGTTGCAAGGGCAGTAATGTGTTCAACTGGCCTTTAGCCGGTTTGACCAGGAAAAGGCAGTATTGGTGTTCTGGTATAAATCAGGAAACGCTCCACCCTTATTGAATCATCCCGTGTGAAATGACTGCGATAAAGAGCTTAAAACAGCTAAATCCAGTTAGTATAATTTTAGTGGTATATTCACCGCGCTACCCGGTGAATATAACATTTCATGGCGCGGCTGCTAAGCTGCTACATTTTTTCTCGTGTGTTGTTTCAGTTGTTTGCCAAGTTCTAGCTTGTTTTTTTTTCTGCTTTTTGGTTGCCACATATCAAAATTATACTAAAACAATTATTCGCTTCAGGCTCAGTAAATATTGGCGAATATTTGCCTCGCCGTCGGCTCGGTAAATATTCGCCAATATTTATTTCGCCTTCTGCGAATAATTGTTAAATATGAGCAGTTGAAGGGGTAATTAATTAACAGCTAGAATTATCCTTTCTTTATAGAAGCCTAGGAAGATAAATGCTTACAGTAACGTGTGGTTATGTAGAAAACAGGTGGGTATACCAAAACTTCACTTTTGAATTAACACTGCATAAAATGTCATTCTGGTTGTTCAAAGCAGGGTTAAGCTAACCCAGGATCAGCGTCAATTTTTAATTGACGTTTAATCCATAACGACGTGGATTCCAGTAAATTATTTTCAGTTAACAATTTGACTTTGGCTGGTTTCCAATTGTCACGTAAAATTAGCAGGGGTAACGCTTTTAAACAAGAGAATCAGAAACCTTGGACAAACTTTAACCCAGGGTAGCGCTAATCGGCTTTCGAACAACCAGACCCAATCTACCACATGACAGTGATGAACTCGCCTTTACTTTCTTTCCATTTTTTCGCATTGTTCTTTAGATACTGAACCATCACTGCAACAAATGTTCAGTGCATTTTCTTGTTTTCATGTAATTAACGATTCAATCATTTTTCTTTAGATTCTCGCATGAACCAGCCACGGCCGCTACAAGCAGGAAACACAAAAACATAAACATAATGATAAATAAAGTAACGTGTTATGTGGTAAATAGTAAATAAATACGGAAAGGTTAAAGCTCGTTTTTGTCAACTGTGTTTTAGCCGGCACCTAGCCCCTTTTTGATCCCCGTCATTTCTTTGGCAGACGGGGGAAAAAACAAAACAAAACAACAAAACAACAAAACAAGAAAAAAAACAAACAAACAAAACAAAAAAGGAAAAGGTTTTCTCATTAAGGAAATAAAAGAAAAAAATAATCATAATGTCATACTGATCATAATCATATGATGAACCACACAGGCGAACAAAACCTTGATTTAGCCTTTTATAACGCGAGAAAAGAAAGTTGGAATTTTAAAGCCCCGATCTACCGTTTTGGCCAGCGAGCTGTCAATTTGCTTAAAATTGAAGAAAAAAATTAGTAGTTCAATACTTGAGGTATTATAGAATACACAAAATGCATTTGGTTACTGACTAATTGCAACAACTGAAATTGGTTCAGACACGAGACAAATCACAAAATCGCGATAACATTTGTTAAGCGTTAAGCCTCCATCATATGTAAGGTATAGGCGCTTGTATAGTATTATTTGATTGCCATTTTTCTCATGTATAAAAGACAGAAAATTTGCCATGGATAACTAACGTATCCACGAAAACCGCTTCTCCCTGTCACATACAGTAACGCAACCTTTCGACTTCATTTCTCTAATTTTCAGTCCGTTTTTATGGTTGATTACTTTATGCTAGTTTCTAAGTGATTGAAGTCGACAGTAAAAAGACAAAAGAATCTATTCGAATAGTTTGAAATAACGGTTTGGTAAGATAGGTATTTTAAAAGGGGAAAGGTCAGTTTAGCAAACAAACATTATTGCTTTACGATTAGGTAACGTTTGTTTCGACAAGAGACATGCAAATTTGGTAAATTTTAGAAAAAATTTTGGGGGGCCAAACTGCTCCCAGCGGGGGAGGGAGGAGGGTCAACCTTTAATTGTCTGTCACGTGACCATAATAGTCTTAGAAGACAAAAGAACACCGATTTCATAACTTGATCATTACTAGCTTTCAGAGGGCAAAATTTGAGATAGGGTTGTTTCTGACCGTTTCCAAAAATCTTTGAACATCTTGTCGCCTGGCTCTTAAGTTGATATTAACTTCACTGTGATGTTCAGTATTAAATGGAGTTGACAGGCCTGCACGACTCCTACCCATGTTCTTGTATGCTGCGCCTTACATGTCTCGGTCGTTTTGCCAATTTTGCTTCTGGTATTTTTGTAGTAGGTTTTGTTTGGAGGATTTTTAAATGGTGACTGAATTGAGCCGTTGCAACTTAAACGTTGCATCTTTATTCTGCAACAGAATTAAGCACATTAAGCTGGGCCCGGCGTTACAAACATCAGCAAGGAAACTCGTCACGTTGCAGATTATATTTCAGATCGTTTATTGTCACAAATTCAAACAGAGAGGCTGAAAAATCTATCACGTTCCTAAACGAGCTAAATTCAACGTACCTCATATGCCAAGAGCGGCATAATAAAACCACACTAAGTCGCTTAACAGACGATCAGAGGTCAAATTTGACTGAGACTCCATCATACAGTTATCAGAAAAAGATCGATATGACCCCAAGATCAAAGTCTTAAAAATGCGACTTTTTGCTTTCCTAATTAGACAACTGAGTACGCTGTTGAACTCTTTCATTCCATTTATAGTTATTTGATATTTTTCTCAAGTTCTAAACTTCACTTCTGTCCAACTGAATCGTTTTGCTAAACAAGCTAAACGAGTCTCCACATCCGCCGGCATGGCAAGGGAAATAATAACCACTACACAAGTTATGCTCAGTTCTCATTTTAGGAATACATTTTAATACTTAAACAGTTTTTTTATTGATCGCAGCTGGATTGACATAAACACGGGTGTTTTTCTTAGTGATATGTGCTCGGACCGCTGCCAAAACCATAGTTGTAGACAGAAAATACCGGAAGGCACTAGCTCTGCCATGTTTGATGTCCGAACCATTGCCAAATGCTGCAAATTCAAGCGATGTACTTCGACTCGATTTGATGTTAGGCGAGTTACGCATGTTACTGTGTTGGTTACGATAAACACGGGTGTTTTTCTTGGAAAAATGTGTTCGGACCGCCGAACTTAAACTTTTTGCTTTCCTAATTAGACAACTGAGTACGCTGTTGAACTCTTTCATTCCATTTATAGTTATTTGATATTTTTCTCAAGTTCTAAACTTCACCTCTGTCCAACTGAATCGTTTTGCTAAACAAGGTAAGCTTTTAAAAAACCTCTTTTTCAAAAGTGACGGTGGTCATGTGATTTCCCGCCAAGAAAAACGCGCGGTTGCCCAAAAGCCCCGCGCAATTTCCCGCCAAGAAAAAATGGCATTCTCCACCCCCCGTCGGGTCGTCTTGGGACTCCCGTTCACCCTCCCCCAGAGTCTGTACGGGCTGGAGGGCGGACGTACGCTGACGTCACAAACAAAATTTCTCGGATCGATTGGTTACCAAATTTGCTTAGCAATGGTGCTCCGCTGGCGCGCTAGCGCGCGGGCTTCGCTATGAACCCATTAATGCCGCTGAATGTATTAAGGAAGAAGTCCAGGTCGAAATGCAAGATCTTCCACGCCTTGTTCAAGCTCTCCATTTCCCACCACTTTTCAAATGCGAGCCTCTCCTTACCTCTTCCGAATCAACGATACTGATGATTCCGCATTTTGGCCAAACAGTCTCTGTTCTGAGTCTGATTAGAAATCAGGTCATGGATTACATCTATTGATGTTTATCTATGGAATGTGAGGAGAATTGCCTTTAATAGTAGTGTTTAAATAAAAATACTTAAAGGGACGAAGTATGATTAGACTACGTCCAACAATTTAAGTACGGGACCTCAACAACTTAAAGTTTAAGCACGGGAGTACAACACTCCTTCCTCTATTAGTGAAAACATTGTTACTTGATCCTGTCATAATGAGGCCTACTCTGGGACCTTAAATCGCCTGGGGGGGGCACATTGTGCCCGCGCTGACTTTAATGAATTATAACTTTTAAACGGCTTGACGAATAATCACCAAATATCGTGACTTTTCCTGAAATTTATGAAACAAATTTTCCTGTTTCAATGATGTGTCTATGATGATTGACGTTTCTATAGCAACCGTCTACTCAGGAGGTATTTTGACTATTTTTTGTCTTTTTGTCAGTCTTTTTTTCAGAAACTTAAAAAATCCCAGGTGAAATAGGGTTAAGGCGACTTTAGGCGATTTTAGGCGACTTAAGCAAACTTTGCCAAAGCATTATGCCATCTTTAAGCGATTTTAAGCGACTTCAGGTGATTTAGGCGACTTATGGCCATTTTGGGCGACTTAAGGCGATTTAAGGCAACTTAAGGACAAGTTTAGGTAAGTTGAGGATTTATTCTAATTGGCCCTGGCCCAACCAGCAACTCCGAGGACCAGAAGCTGGTCTTTGATCAATGCAGCAAATTAAATTTGAATGTGCGCAGGTAGTGAAGCCCCAGCCATCACACATTCACTTTTTAGACTGCGAGCCTTACCATCAGAACAAGGTCTCATGCCAAGATCTTATTATTGTGTAGTTCCAGAAAATATTCATACTTCCCCCACAGAAGGTTTTTTGTTTTGCATCCCCTCTCCCGCACGAAATTCCAGTTCAGCTTCATACTTTACTTCTAACATTTTGGCTTTTTAGACCCCCCCCCCTCCCCCTAGGAATTTCCGATAACCTTCTCTGGGGTGGGGATGGATTTTTTTTCTGGAACTACACATTGACACTCAAGTATCTAAACAGACTTGGAGTGAATCAGTCAGTTCCAAGGTGTGCTGATTACCGGGAATTGAACTGAGTATGCTTTATGCCCACAAAGGAAATGACCACTATTGGAATTGCCTGATAGATAATTCATCTGGTTGACATTATAGAATTTCTATTTATGTTTTAGAATTTCTATTTATATTGACCATTGAAGCAAAAATACTGCAATAATATAACAACAACAGTGATCACATCACTCATGATTATATTTTCAAATATATACACATCAACAGATGAGACTGACATAAATAAAAGCAATGCTATGTTGCCTACACTGAAAACATAAAACTTAGTTTTGGTAACCTTCCAGGACATTCCAGGGTGCTCCAAAACAGCTTGGGTATTTTCAGAAACTATAAATTGTAATCAATTGGCTGCTTTCGTGTCATGTACAAAATACTCCACGAACACTTTTGGAAACAAAGGATAAATTTCTTTGCAATGTGACTTGCCTCTGAATTTTTCCATTTCCACCTTTTTATACCGCTGCAAACTTGAGCATCATCTTGAATACAGAACAACAAAAGCTCAACAAAAGTAAGAGTTCTGGACGATTCCACCAACCAGCATTTTGCCTGTCACTCAATTAAAATAAGCAAATGATTCTCTCTTCAGCTAGCCCTATCCAAAATTCGTCATCAACCACCGTATCTAAAAACGTTGTAGAAAAAGACTCATGGCATCCGGCATCTTTCATTTTCTCTCTACCCAAGATTCAACACTTTCTTTCAAATATGTGCATTTGTTTACCGAGATCGAAGGTAATTTCCAGCGTCATTGGAAACGACATTTCGATCTTCTCAGTGGTCGATTACAGGAAAAAATTGACAACCAAGAATTGTATTGACGGGAAGGATTTGCGGTCTTTACATTTGTTTATGTACGAGAACTGATCTGATAAGATGAGCGCCTGGCAGATATTCGTCTCAGTGAGATGCTTGAAACTTATTCGTCTTAGCTTCAGATGTATTTTCAAATGGACTTTTCTTTATATTGTCAGTATGCCGGGGAAACTAGCTTAGGCGATTTATATTGTGTTATGGCATCTGATCCCTTTAATACTGGGTAAGTACTGGCCGTACTTGCATTAGAGACAATTTACTGGACTTGGCCATATTTTAGATGCATGGAACAATGGCCACCATCTATCAAATTCACAGATGGTTTCAAGCTGTTTTTTGGGAGTAGACGTTCTTGTTGATTGAAGATTTCACAACGCCTCGGAGGACCTTCTCAAGGGAGATCACTTAGTAGAGGGATCAAGGAGATACTTTGTTTATCATTCACAGTGAAGTAATGGCATAACATTTGCATGAGAATAAGAAGAGTTGATAGCGGAGCCTGCGGGCAAAGCCCGCAGCGGAGCTCCATTGTAAGCAAATTGGGTAACCTGTCGATCCGAGAAAATTTGGTTGTGACGTCAGCGTACGCCCGCCCGCCCGCCCGTACAGACTCTGGGGGAGGGGGAGGGGAGTCCCAAGACAACCCGAGGGGGTGGAGAATGTCATCTTTTCTTTTCTTGGGCAACCGGCGTTTTTCTCGGCGGGAAATCGCATGACCATCGTCGCTTTTGAAGAATAGTTTAAAAAAGTTTAAGTTTATGTAGCAAAATGATTGTTCAACAGTATCGTAGTTTTAAACT
Organism: Siderastrea siderea; assembly: GCA_964030785.1. Lineage (NCBI taxonomy): Eukaryota > Metazoa > Cnidaria > Anthozoa > Scleractinia > Rhizangiidae > Siderastrea > Siderastrea siderea. Next base: position 52,181,065 of record OZ034966.1, on the reverse strand, counting down.
TGAGAAAAAAAACCATCTAATATCTATAAATGGAAAGAAAAAGTTCAAAAGAATTACTGGTAGAAGGAGAAAAGTTCAAGTTACAAAAGCTGCCTTCAAAGGACTTCATCGCTCTGTTTTCTTCGCAGCTTGCTCTGTTCTGAAACACAACCGAGTAAGTGAAGTTTTTGCAGGGTTTAAGGTGCATGATTTTGAGTATTACGGTCAAAGAACTTAAATTTTGAAATGGAAATTTAATTTATGTCATTAGAAATGTGTCATTTACTTTTGACTTTAAAAAAATTATTAGAAAACGCGCTCAGATTTGTAATAGAGGTAGTCTTGAATATTTTGCCATGCACTCGCGTAGACGGACCCACGATGCTGGAAGTGTAACGCGAATTGCATTTAAGTATAAACTTACGGTTTTTCGAATAAATGTTTTCAAAAATGATTTCTCTGTTTAATATTTTGTGTTTGCTTATTCATAACAGTAGGTCAAAGCACAGTTGCAATGCAACTGTACAAGCATCACTTCAGTGAGATTACGGCGAATAATTACTTTTAATTTTGTGTGTCGGGTGGGTTTGTGCAATTGTCGATTTCTTGTCAGAGAAGTTTTCAATAGTAATAATCTTTTAAGCGAAGCAGTTGTCGGTTTACAGCTATTTTATCCGAAAAGCTTCCGAAAAAAGTTTTGTGTGTTCCTCAAAGCGCCTAACTTTATATAGGCTTACTTCGCATCCGCAAAACTTATGCCCTAATTTAAAGCGTGTTTGATGTTTGTTTGTTTTCAATCTTGATGGTATAAATTTTTGACCAGACTAATAGTGGCATTTCATGTTATTTGTTAACTGGACATCCGAAGGCGATGAAGATAACCCATTTACTTCAGAATAATTTTTATTTTGTAGTTGTAAGTGACCGCCTTTTCAAGTTCATTCAAGCGAACGGCCAATAATCCAAGGAGATTTGAGAAGCCTTGACAGTTAATGAAGCATTGCAAAAACCAAGCAAGACGGCTCGTGAGTAAAATATGCGTTCAGTTTGATGCCTGAAAAAAATAATAATCAAGCTGTGCTCACCCTCTAGAATGACCTTTCGAGCTTGGTTTTACAGAACAGACCCTCGAAATTTTGGAGGACAATTCGGAACACTTTCGGGCTTTTTGAGAAACACTTTTCGAAAGCGAACGAACCAAAAAAAAGTCCGAACTATATTTCAGACCGAAAAGTTTCAGGACTATTTTTGAGAAACGAGCACCAGTTTATTCCTTGGCGGCTCCGCTTTTAGGCCTGGCTAAATCTATATATTATTATTTTATTATCAAGTGATGGAGTTTGATGTCTTGTCACGTGATTTAGGATGGTGACATCCCTGTAGATCGCCGGGAGCTCGTATCCGTTGTAGCGATTCATTGTTGGGGTCTGACAGTGAATTTCCATGGCCTCTCTAATTTGTCTCTTAAGCTGCAAGAATACCATGTAGATCATTTCACGGATCACCGAAAATCAAGGGACCCACACATCCAGTTTTCCATCGAACCAGAACACATCAAGGAAGACGGAACAACGAAGGTCACTATTTACCAGAAACCCACTTACACCGATTTTTCCTGAATTTTGATTCTAAGCATCACTTGGAACATAAAAGATCGGTGGTGAGAACTCTCCTCCACCGGGCTAGGACAGTTATCACGGAGGACCAGGATGAAGAAACCGAAATGGAACACTTGATATCCGTCCTCTGAGACAATAACTACAAGCCCAATATGTTCAAGAACACTCAAAGAGCGACCCAAAAACCTAAAGGCATGGCAAAGAAAGGCGGTTCCAGCTACAGTGTCCCACTTCCCTATGTGCAAGGTATTTCTGAACAACTCGCATGGGTATTCAGAAAACAAGGAGTCGGGAGTTACCATAAGCCTTTTAACACCATAAGACAACAATTAGTACACCCAAAGGACCTCACAGCCAAGAAAAATAAATGCAGACTGGTCTGCAAAGTTCAGTAAAAAGGTTGCGAAAAGGGTTACATCGGTGAGACGGCTAGACCGTTTGGGGTCAGACTCAAGCAGCACGACAACATTACAAGAGCATCGATAACTGCTGTAGGTGACCACTTCAGGGACATGGGACACGCTTTTGACTTCTCTTCCTCCCTGATCATTGCAAGGGAAAATGACAGTTTTAAGAGACGAATTAGAGAGGCCATCGAAATTCACTGTCAGACCCCAATAATGAATCACTACAACGGATACGAGTTCCCGGCCATTTACGGGGATGTTTTATCACGTGGTTTTCACCATCCTAAATCTCGTGACAAAACACCAAACTCCATCACTTGATAAAGATTCCGGAACGGAGTCGAAAGCTTGTGGCTTACTTAAATTTTGGTTCCTGAGAAAGAAACCTTGTTATGTTTTGATTCCCTCTTCTGTTCATTTGTTACCACAGGGAGGTGTATGCGCCAATAAAAATGACTGGGGTCTAGAAAAGTTGCCTAGGTAACACAGTCCTTTCCTTTTTTTCAGAGAAAATTGGGCTGGTTCCCTTGCTCCCTTGTTAAAACGTGTGAAATCGGTGCTGGGGAAAGTTTACAAGACTGGCGGAAAAGCCCCTGGACTGTTACTTCCAACGGAAAGGCTCCTAGTATATTCTTCAACTTCACCTGTTGAGGTACATGTGCTAGTCTCGTTGAAGCGAATATCAGCAACACGGTCGCTACTCAGATTTAGATGTTTTCTTTTCACGGCAACCTCTACTTCTTGTTGTTCTATGTTCCTGCGTTCTTTTGCTCTTTTAGCCCTTTCTTCTGCAGCCTTCTGTTGTTGTTCTTTCCGTTCGTTTTCCTTATATTCCCTTTACTGAGGTTTAAAGTTGCTTGTCCCAAGTAGCTGCGGGCTCCCCTGAAACGAAATGACGAATACAAACACGCTCGCTTTCTAGGATGTTCTTCGCCTAAGTATCGCCTCGACACACCACCGAAATCCATCGATTTCTTCTCTCCTTTGTCAATTCTTCCCATTCGCTTCGCCTTGATTTGTGATAACCTGTGGAATTTTGCTAAAAGTTACCTTGTGTTTACCGCTTTTGCTCCCACAACCGAGTGCAATACAGAGGACCATCTCAAACTATCGCATACGCGTCAACGGATGTTGAAGCTTATCGTATGGTTAGATAAAAAATAAAATAAAATAAACGGTTACAAACTTTAATGAGATATGGTTTCCACTGGTGAGTCTTATTTTAATTTTTACTCACCGGGCGATGTCCGTTTGAAATATGTATGACCAAAAAACAAAATATCACCAATAGAAATCTTTAATCCTTTGACATTGCGGACATTAAAGTGTTCATGAACCTGTTAGTGCAAATGACCGGGCGAACGAAAAGGCGTTGTTTTCCTTACGTTATAGCAAGGAACGTTCTTTGGCGGCAGTAAGTGATGAAGTTTATGATCTTTCTCGGCTACTGTTGCCTCGATGAGCTTCTTACATAGTTCCTGGCGCCTGTCCGTAATGATATTATATGGCATAAGGCTATCAGTGTAGGAACATTCTGGCAATATAATATGGGAAGCACGCGCTTTTGAACACGTTCAAGATCTTCACCAAGGTACACGGGTAGAGCATGATGAAAGACCGAGGCACAATATTCCAGAACAGGCCTGATGCATGTACTCCCAGCGTAGCCAATCGATAAAAATCGATACCGTTAAAAATCGATAGAAATCAAGTGATTTTTATCGATTTTTAACTGAAATCGGTAGAAATCGTTAAAAATTCGGGGAGTGATAAATCGATATTATCGATTTTTTATGATTTTATCGATTTTTAACGTTAAATTGTCTTGTCCTCTCTTTTTCCCTGCTCTCTTGAATTTGTCTTTCCTTTTCTAGAGATTCCAGTCTCGGCAACATTTCCTTAATTTTGGCGACATCTTCCTCCTTAATACAGTCTGATCCGTTCCGTGTATTTGTTTCCAGTGTTATGATGAGTGATTTGATTGGGCACCAAATGTATCTCCTTTTAAGTTCTAGTGACCAAGTTGTATTCTCCAAGATGCGACATGGGCTACGTCAATTAAAGCAGCGATTTTATCGCTTTTTTAAGTTTTCGTCCATTCAAATACAGGATATGCTGATTTCACTGATAGATTATTAAAAAGGAGAGCAATTTTTCCAATTTGAAGTCCGTCCTGCTCCAGCCAAAACGCAGCATATTGTTCAAGATATACGCCGACCTCCTTTCGAACTGGTGATACGGTTTCTTCGATTTTTTCATAAAAGTCATCTCTAGAGCAGGAGATCCACCTTCCAGTTCTAGAACATGACGGTCTGTACACCTTCCCTTCTTGAAGTGGTAAAAACTCTGAAATGTGGAAAACATGCCTTCATATTCTACGTAGCTTGGATGAGCAGCGTATTTCTCGACATTTGTTACTGAGCAGCCACTGTCCCCTCCTGAATCATCACGGCGTGGGCGCTTGCGCGTGTTTTCATTCTCTCTGACATCCCATAAGACATCCTTATCGGTAGCGGATGCTGTAGTTTTGTCAACAAAATCAATATCTTCATGAGAGTGGCATTCACAAATAAAAGTATAACTTAACTAACTTTCTGGCTTCATCATTTGAAAATGACAACCCAACACACTTCTCATGAAATGTGTTTGAGCAGCTTGGAAAGTCACACCCAATCCATTTCATTGTTCTGGATGGTTCAGAATCCTTATCCTGGTATTCGCAGCGCTTGGTCTTGTAAAGATAACATTTACTTGGCCTGCCATCACCATCATCGTTATCGTCGATATTCTCTGTGTTCTGCACAACATTGGAGGCGGATGTTGCAATTTCAACAAGAGCATTTCTATCGGAGTTTTCGTCCTCTTCTATAGCGTCAACTAAAATTTCGTTCTCTACATTTAATAGCTCGTCAATGGTGACAACTTCTGTCTCTTCTGGTCCACGGCAAGGCTGGATGTTATAGTTTGTAAATGCCTTTGAGTCAGGATTTGGCAAGATGATGTCACTGCTCTTGGAAACTTGAACGACATTTGCCTTCTGAAGGCTAGAAAACATCCCAAGCGATTCCATTGACTTAAGAACTTCCCTTTTTGCTTCACGAAGACCGTGTATAATTTCTTTATCGATGTCTTCAGGTCAGGTTTCTCCGGCATTATCATTTGTTGTAGTACTTGTTTTTTTAAGTTCTTCCAGTGTTTGTATGCGTTTGGCAAAATCTAACATTTCAATAAGGCTTAAATTTGATTTTCCTCGCACAAAGCAACGGAGCTTTGAGAAAAAGGCCTCGCAAGAGTCTGAACCAAAAAGCCAAGGCTGATAGTGCAAGTTAGGATAGTATGCTGAAAAAACCTTCATGGACAGAATGATGGTATGTCCAGCTAAAATAACTTCGCTAGAAGTTTGCTCCGAGATGAAATAGTTATCAGTTGGATAGTTTTCGATTTTAAGCCATGCTTTCCATAATCTGAGGAATATTATCGGGATCCAAGCCAATTTGGATCTTTCGCGGACGGATAGATTGCGCACTGTATAAGCCTTAAACATGCACTCACCCGTAATGAAAAATTATATCTTAGGGCAAATTATATAAATGTCTTTGGAGTTGAGAATTTATATCAACGTGTCAATTTACATTGCAAGGTCTGTGAAATCCAAATCAGCTCCTTCATTCTCGAGCTCTGAAGACCTGAATATCATTCCCCCATTTCTTCTTCTAAGCTCTTCTATCGCTAAATCTCCCGTGCAATGAATCATCCACACACAGGACAAGTAGACACCACCACCTTGTTGGATACCTTGACGCCACCGCGTTGATTATCTGGCGTACGTTTAGTTTCTGTAGGCTAGCCTGTTATTACTTTAACAAGAAAAATAATAATACGAAGTAAATTACCCAGGTTAAAATGAATTTAGGACAACAGATTTTAAAATCTCGAGGATCGCTATAAAGGCGAAGAAATGTTCGTTAAGTCTTCCTATTCACCGCTTTCTATCTGCGTAACATTCACTCCTGATTCACTACTGCGGCATTTCCGGAACAAATACGATCAAGTTGCTTTCACAGTTTTGATCGCTGCTTTTTTAACACAAAATTGACATAAAATTGGAAGCTTTTTTCCCTGTGAGGATCCATAACCTTGACCTTCGACGCAACTCATTCCTGAGACCACAGTCAATTAAAAATGGCCGTCAGTAGCGGAATCAAAGCGCAAATCAAAATACCCTAGTGCACTTTTTAAATCCTTCGTGCACTCCAATAAATCAGCGTTGAATCAAAAGAAAACAGATCGAAGACAACGACGTTTTTTTTTCCTGGGCCAGAAGAATCCAGAACTGACCAAAAACTGATGACAAAGGGAATAAACATACCTGAAATTGACTGTCATTCTAAATCGATTCTTCAAATTCTGATGGAATAACTCGGTAAGTAGTCAGCCAACGGCCGATCTTCATACAAGCTTGAAGTTCATTGTTCTCTTATGCTTACCACCTGGAGCTCTGGGTAAATAGCGCAAACACAACCGGAAAGTTGGCGAAGAGAGGGAACCCTCTCCGAAAGTTCGCAGAGTTTTAACTTGACGCCATGTTGTGACGTCACGACGTTATCAAATTTGATAACTGTACCGGACTGTTTTGCACGCGCGAAAAGTGGGGCGAGCGCAAAAAATGTTCGCCTCCCCTCCCCCTCCCCGCTCCTTCCATCAGTGTTGCGCTCGTCCAAATTTTCGCGCCGCCAAAAAGCGAAAAATGCCTCGAACGGGCGGAAAAACCTACGGAAACGCTTGCTACGCAAGCTACGTGCATGGCGACCATATGTAACTGAACGATAACTATACATAATATTATTTTTAAGTCTAAGAAAAGTGTATCGTAATTGTTCCTGACAAACGCAATAAATGTATTTGCTAAATAAGTATTATTAGGCTTTGATTCGCTATTGACTTATTAGCTTAGTTGCAATAAACTGCGTTCATCAAGCAATGTTGATCCCCTGTTGACAACAGCAAAAACATAACAGTGTTTCTTTAAGTAGCTACTCAAACGTAATATACAAATCACACGACCTCAGTTTGCCACTAGTGACCTTAGGGCCGATCTAGACGGTACGGTTTTTGTTTGCGACTGCTGTATGCGACTTGCTAACGTCATGCTTGCAACACGGATTGTGCCATCTAAATCATACGTTCAATATCTTTACGACAGTTGCACACACAATCAAAATGTTAGAACGACTAGTTGTTTACGGTCTTTGCTTGACGCGAGCAGGGCGCGCTACAAAAGTCGCACGCAACAGTCGTAAGCAAAAATCGTACAGTCTAAATCGGCCCTTAAGGGGAAAGCGACTCACACACTTGAAAAATATTCCTTTTAACTGCTCGTTTACCCCAACAAATTGATGTTAATAAATGGGTTTAAAAACACAACATTTACAAAGTGAGACTCATTGTTTAGTCAGCTGTTGTTTCTTAAATTCATTTTAGCAAAGAAATAGCGCCTTGAGGCCATTCCGATTGGTCTTTTCAGTTTCAGTGTACTCAGGTGAATATATGGGTAAACGAATGTTTTGTCCCATTACTAGCTTGCATCAATAATTGACAAGAACTGTATATTGTGGAAAACTATTGACCAAATGCTTCAAATGTTTAACCTTTCTCAAAAACCCTTGCATACGTTAAAATACCCCCATATTTAACATGTTTAAAGCGTTTGACAAAAGCTAGCATTTTTACCAACTTTGTGATATTTTGATGAATAACTTAGGTGTTCACCGTGGGCTATTGAGAATGCGTGAATCTGGTTGCCTCAACCCCCAGCGTGGGCAATCGATAAAAATCGATATCTGAAAACCGTTCGATAAATCCATAACTATCGATATCAATCACGTAAACGTTATCGATTGTATCGATCAATCGATAAAAATCGATACTCACAACTCTTCTGGTAATTACTGTTATCGATATTATCGATTTTATCGATTTTATCGATGGATGTCTTTAATTTCTGACATTAATTTTGTTTTTAAAAGACGTTTAATCACAGTAAAATGATTGCTTTGGCTTTGCTCACAAATAAAACTGTGTTTGTATTTCAGTAAATGTGGTTTATTAAGCCATAAATGGGAGGAAATATTAGTAAATTGTGTAATTTACAAGTTACATTGAGTAACAAGGGTGTTTCTCACGCAAGTGCCCAAGCCCGAACTTTGCTCATTTTATTTTCTTAAATATTTCCGCCTAGACTACCTATTTTAAAGAAGAGGAAATAAATAAAAATTTTCACGACTTTTAATTTCGTTTAAGTGTTGAAGTGTGGGTATATACGATAAAGATAAAGATTACGGTAAACATAGTTGTCAGATCATTTCCAATCCGTACATAACTGCTGTATATTATATTTTTACTAATGAGTAGAGTTTTCACATACTCTGTTTAAAGAGTATGTGGTTTATCGAAGATTATTAATCGCTTCTTCATTAAATATTAATGTTACTGCGGAACTTCACGGGTGTCCTCCGGGAAACATTGGTATAGGAAAATAAGGCAAACTGTATATCGTTGGAAAGATTAAGAAATGTAGATTTCGGAAAAAAATAAAAAATGACCATGCAACATTTAATCGAATAAATGAATTAATAGGGTATCAAAATTCGGCGGATTTCTGTGATTTTTGGCCTGAATATTCCTTAGATGTTAGGAAACCAAACGGCGTCGGGGATTTCTGAAATGCGCAATATTTTATCCGTGGCAATCTTAACGCAGTGCCGCACCGTGACAGATTAATTAAAACATAACCACAACATTTACAAAGTGAGACTCATTGTTTAGTCAACTGTTGTTTTTTAAAACTGTGGAATTTTACCAATTGTCGCGACTCACACGTATTATGGATAAATATCATTCACAGGTGTCTCAGTCTTATTAGTCTCCTTCACCCCATCGAGTGGAAAATCATCGCAAGGTGTGTATCAGCACGATACAATATGTCCATAGATCTCCATAATCGATCATAGTGGGCAGTTTTACTTGGAATGCGCCAGACCTATCCGCTTAGAACCGGTAGTCTAAGATTAATATCGGTTTTTTTAACATTTTAATTACTCCTTGTGAACAGAAACATGATCTAACCTATGTCTACACAGTCTGTCTGTTCGTTCGAAAGCTCCTCTGTTAAGAAGGAATGGTATGTGGGTGCCTCTTTTACATTTTATTGCTGTTTTTGTTTTATAAGTCAAGTGTGAAGGATGTCCTTCAAGTTAATTCTGGACTGCTGAAAAGGTTGATGTCCAATTGTTACAAGGTCTAGCGCAGTATGCGTAATGGTCTTTGTAACTTATGATTAGTTTCTCCTATCGAATTTTCGTCACCTTTTGACATTTTTTGGCGCGAAATCAGAAAAATTATATATCACCTGGAATTCCGCAAAAATTAGCGCAAAGTAACTAGCTTCTTACGCTTGCACGTCAGGTATATTTCACGTATGGCTATGACGGTGCGACTTTTTTCTCATCATAGAACTTAATTGTCGAAGACCTTTAGACGGATAGTATCATTCATTTTTGTTCCTTGCCCATGTCGTGTTTTCAGCCCTTTTAAGGTACGAAGAAGCCAGGGAAATCCCTAAATGAGTAGTGGTTATTAAAGAAAAACCCTCGGATTTTCGATGCCCATTCCTAAGACTTGAATTACCTCTAGTGATAGTGATGAACCGTTAACCAATGTAAGATTCATGAAAATTCGTCAAATCTTGATTCCCTGCCATATCATGCCAAAAAGTGAGCCCATGAGCTGTCGGTTTTTCCATTTTAACAGTATTTCAACTCAAAAGGCATCATGAATGCATTTTACACTTGCATGTTAAAAAATGGTCAGCTTAGAAATAAGATGACGCACTGTTAATTAAATAATTGTGCTAGGCTCAATTTAAAGAATTCGCCTGACTTGAAAAACGCTCGAGTTTGTGGTGTTCATTTGAGACCAATATAAAAATGAAACTGCTTAATGATTTTCGAATTGGTCCAAGTTACTCTCAAAAAATATATATATATATATTCAGCAGTAGATGACTTGGTTTAATTATGTGGCGTCAGGATAACATTTTAGGGCTTTAGAGTAGAAGAGAAGAATTAAGGTGGCTCGAAAGGGTTTTTAATTGTCATAATCCTTTTGAAACGAGGAAGATTACAAAAAGCATTTCTCACCAGGTGGGCAAACTATGAATATCTTAACACCTTTTTTTTCGGGCAATACTTTAAGGCTGATTGTGACTTCATAGCCGTTACCGAGGTAACACTAAAAGGTCACAAAAGAACCTACAAATTTCAGTTTTTGCCAATTTTTCTGAAAAACTAAGTCAATGACCTACGCTTTTTGTTTTATGTTTGAAAAACTTCCTAAATTCTTTAACTTCTCTGGCGGTTTCGCAAAAAGTTATTCAGTAGAACTTACGTAATATCGAAAAAGGCGTTATTTGAATTACAAAAAATTCCACTGAGTAACTTTCCTCCAAACATTTGTATTTCAGTCGTCACACTTAGGCCCAGTTCAGACGCCGTACCTCTCATGTGCCGTACCAAATACATTTTCGCTCCTAGGTCGTTTTAAGCGGCAAGCTTTACCGTACCATGAGATTTTGGGTTGCCCTATTGAGATCTGTCGAAAAAAACTCATTTGGACAACGTGCAACTGCCAAAAAACTACGTACTACTTGGTACGGCAGATGAGAGGTACGGCGTCTGAACTGGGCCTTACCGGCTACACGCCTGCAAAAAATAAGGATGGGTCACCGAGCGAAATTTCGGGATAAAAACAAATGTTTCATGCACGTTTTGTTTTCGGTTCTAGCGATTTTACACCGTATTTTTACTTCCGGTATTCTGCACGTGCGACGTTTACTAGAAATTTCGATTCACTCTGCTAGCTCACGCATTCTTTTTATGTTGTGTGTAGGCTACGCGCGCGCGGCTAAAAACGAGACTTTTGAGCTTCCTTAAGTACTTCTAAAGTAACTCCATGTAAGCGAGCAAAGAAAGAGCAAGAAGGTAAAAATAGTCCGAATGATGTTTCAAGCTTAGTTGTTTGTATGGCTTTGTTCTATACTGAGAATTTCTTTCCTTAAAATAAACAGCTTTAATTTATCTTAGCACTTAGCACATTTCGAATAGTATTCATTTTAACTTGGGTAGATGATTGAATTTGCTAAGCTTTTTTTCATGACATCCTTTTGCTTATCTGGTGAAATTCTAGCTATGAAATTATACTCCTTATTCCATATGTTTTTCTGTATTATATTTAAGAATTATTAGACGATCTTGAGTGAAATATCGTGATTTGCCACTGGTGAGCAGTTTAATTATTTGCCAATGCTGAAAGCAGAGGCAAAATAATTGTTCTACGAGATCAATGATTGTTTTATTATTCAAGAAGGATATGCTACTTCCGTAAATTAAGAACATTGAGCCTGCTGGGGAGGGATATGTCTCTGTTGATCAAATCTGACGTTGTCATGGCAACCATATTTCGATAAGCAGTTTATTCAAAATTTTGAATTTTACTGTTTTAAATCAAAAAATTGGAACTTAATTTCGCTGACTTAAACATTTTTTTTCATTTGAGTGTTCTTGCTTTTCATTTCGCTTTGGCCAATTTTAATGGTTTCTTAAAGGTGTCGGAAAAAAAGCAAAAATAAATAAATAAATAAATAAAAGATGGCTACGACATGGCCGCTATTTTGAAGTAACTTCTACGTTATGTGACGTCATCAAGTCGTGTTGTGGACCTCAAAGGGAATACTTTAAACGTACTATCGGCCCTCAAAGTTTCGATTCCATAAATTTAATACTGTCGGAGGTAAGGCTCAAAAAGGAAAAAAAGCCCAGGCCTGAATAAGGTTATATTAAAGAAAAAGGCTTGACAGTTCGACAAATTCTCCTTACTAGCTCCAAAGAAATGTACTGAGAAAATAATAATCATAATAATAATAATAATGATAATAATAGCAATAACAATAATGATAATGATGATAATAGAATTATAATAAGTTATTTTTTCCTTTCAAAGGTTGAGGGGATCTACTTCTGCAAGGATGAAACTTCCTCTTTTCTTGTTTGCCATTTTACTAATGGCTGATCTAAGCAGATCTACTCCAAGTAAGTATTTGCTGCGTTAAAATAGAGTAGGGAAGCTGGACGAATTGAAAAATTTAGTTGCAATCAATTAATTATGAAGAAATGGAACGGCACGTCAGAATTACTGGCATTACCAACTTTGAGAACGTTTAAATCAAAGCTAAACCACATGTTTTGAAATATAGCAAAAATCTCAAACAAACGCCTCCATTTTGGAATCGAGAGCTTGTTCCTCCAAGCCATAAATTGCCTGATAAATTGCCGAAAAAGCTCAGGCTTCAAAGAAAAGTGACTGAAATCGGTTAACGCTTACTTGCCGAAAATTCGATTTATAAAATGGAGTCAGCACGCTAATAAATAGCCGCGAGCCACCTTAAGTAACTACACTAAAAATGGCCAACTTTGAAAAATTTCAAATCCCTGTATCAGCAGGTCATAGCTGAGTTGATAAATTCGTTGAGCCAGGTAACGTGTAACGTGCCAAGTCAATTAGTCAACACGTATGTCCACTGTTTTAGGACTTAGCATAAGAATGCAGTTTTGAGCAAGGGAAAAGGATGTGCACTGACAGTTATTTAACGACAAACGGTGGAAAATGAATTCATACAAACGACTCTTGGATCTTAACCGTTTACAATAGCAAACACACAAACAGTTCACGGAAGTAATGTTAAACGTGTTCATTGGTCTATGCTTACGCCATAGCTTCAACAAATCCCCGCTTCTTGCTAAAGGACAAGGACCCAGCGAGATCACATTGAAAATTCCGCTTCGAACACCACGTAGGGGTGTCTAAACGTGGAAGGATTTACTATCTACGCAGATTCATTTATCTGAGGGTTGAAAACATAACTTAAGTTTCGGATATTTCCATGTTTTCTCAAAGTAGATTCTTTCATAGATTTCTTGAATTAACCCTATTCAGACCGGGCTGTTTTCGGTCTTCTTCTTTTCCAAGAATATTGAATCTATGACAACGTAACTTGTAGGGTAGATAATTTGTTCAAAAGTGTTTCCTTTGAAGTCCACAACATGAGCTGACGACGTCATATGACGTAACAATTTCGTAAAAAAAATACATAACGTTCTCAAATGGCGGCCATCTTGGATCCGCCATCTTGTATTTTTTGATTTTTCCAGATTCTCCAAAAAGAATCAAAATAGACTAAAAAGTAACCAAACGAATAAAAGAACACGACGAAGATCGAAAAATGTGAAGGTTATGACAAAAAGGTTAAGAGGAAAATTCAATATTCTGAAAAACCACCTGTCGAAAAAGTCGGTGCCATGGTGACGTCAACCTTGCAACCTTGATGGACAAGGACCTCCTATATTAAATTGTTCCCAGATAACCTTTAAGAAAAGTCACCAAGTTTGGTGGCTTTAGCTTGCTTATTGAAAACGTTGTAAACATACAAAGACAGAATCCACCTCCCCGTCTTAATGGGGTTAAAGGTGGCTGCATTACCGCGCCTTTCAATAACAAGCGAACTCGAAATTCAAAAACCCCAAAAACGATTGTGCTTTGTTCTGCTGTTCATCATAATTACAACTATCGGACCTTGAAAAGTAGAAGCAAACAAAGTTGATCGAAGGCCACCATTCGCAGCCCACGAACTTAACCTTTTCAACCCATTAAAGTAAACTCCGATCCACTATTTTTGAGACTCATGGGCCTTTCACTACAAAGATTGAAGGCAGTATGATTGAAGGAGCCTTGATCCCGGCGTTCGCGTGGTACTGAAAGGTGCAGAAAACCTTGCTATGCTCGTAAGTTAAACGTTAATTAAATAGAGAAAGGGATTTCCTACTGTGATCGGCCTTGTCATTTTAATATGTTTTAAAGTTCAGTGTAAATACCAGTTTAAATCCACAAACCCGTACATGGGTTTTTTTCACAGAAAAACAAAAATTGTCGGAGGGGGAGGGGGTAGTAATAATTAAGTTCCATATCACCATGTTATACAAAAGCAATGGTAATTGTAATAGGAAAATAACATTGAAAAGCTGCGGATTACACTCAAACGAAGAAAACCGTGAACACTGAAAATATTTCTGGAATGTTTATTGTGTTTTGACCAATCACATGCGAGACCTTGTAACCGCAGAAAACGAGTGGGTTTCTCAGTCACGGAATCGAGTTGGTTCTCCATTTGTTTTGAAAGACCTTCATCTTAACTTACAAGAATTTAAATTGTTATTTCTTTTTATCTGAGAGCCACATGCGCTACGGGAGCGAAAAATGTGTGAGTGGTCTTTGGCTTGTTGCGGCTGCATTGTAGCAACGACTGCGGACTGTCAAAAACGGCGTTCGTTATTCTTCAACAGCCTGGTGTACCGTTGCTAAATTAGAAAATATGTCATTTTCAAAATATACAACTACACGTTATAAAATATGATGCAAGGCCGGCTCGAAGGCACGGATGATTGGGCCTAAATAAATCGAGTCAGCTGTGCTGTCAATGGGCGAATTTGGAGAGAGAATATTGCAGTTTTTACTTCAAGGTGAAATATTAAACTGCCGCTTGAGTTGGTTTTACAGGTTTTATTTGAAATGTCGGAAACACTGATCGTTGCGTCGGTTTGTCGAAAAATTTTACAAGGCAAAAGCGCTCAAACCTATTTTCGCTTGCGTAGTGCGTGGGGCTCTCAGATAGAAAGGAATAGCACTTCCAATTTCTCTAAGATAAACTGGTGAAGATTAAACCTTGTCGTCTTTCGAAACAACTCGATTCCGTGACTGAGAACCCATTTGTTTTCTGCGGTTACAAGCTCTCGCATGTGATTGGTCAAAACACACATTCCAGGAATATTTTCAGTGTTCACGGTTTTCTTAATTTGAGTGTAATAATAAAGGAACTAGAATAATTAGTAATTATTTAATTGTTACACATAAAAAATTTTAAGTCATTAACTCCACAGCTTACGAAACTGTAGGCTGTTATAAGGACACAGCAGACCGCGCTATCCCAACATTAGAGGGGACGGATGCGATCTTGGATGGACACTACCAGGCAAGAATACAAGCAATTGAGAAGTGCTACGAAGCTGCCAATAAGAGGGGCTTTGAAGTGTTTGCTGTTCAAGATGGTGGATGGTGTGCCTCGAGTGCTACGGCAGTTACGACATTTGATAAATATGGAGTATCCAGTGCTTGCGGGGTTGATGGAGAAGGCGGACCATGGGCTAATCAAGTTTATTTCATCAGAGGTAAAAAGTTTACAGTCCTTGTAATAATCCTGTAAGGTAAACGGGAGTGAACTTAGGCGCATGAGAGTCAATAGTTATTCCAATACCTATTATGCCGTGAGTTCTCACTCGCACCTTCCCTGGCTGTCAGAGACGTTCCTCGGTAGCTTAGTGTTAAGCATTTTCTTATAAAGGCGCCTTGAGAAAAACCTCTGAGAGGGCTTGTGATTCCCTTAATGACGCCGAGCCTGTGCCATTGAACCAGAACTGAACACGTTAGAACGTCGAGAACCACTTGAGACCACACAAAATTCATCTTCGTTATCTGCATTTGACATTGAAGGTGCAGCTTCATTTACATTTAACTTCGAAAGGGTCAAATCACTCTTCGCCATATTGAAATTCAGTGAAAGAAACAACAGCCGTTCTAGTGTACCCCCAGGCGACAGGTTTCTGAAAAACTGGCTCAATGACATCCGTTCTTTCTTAGCAACAAACTGTGAATTCAACTGAATCCGAAACGGCTGAAGTCTAACATTCAAGTTGTGAAACTTAAAGAAAATGTACAGCAACTTCGTTGATGTTCAGAGAACGTGAGAAAAAAAAAAACAGTAACACGAATTCCAGTATACCTTTTAATAACAAGCCAGGCTTACACTCCAAATTTCTTTAAATTACATGAAGACACAGTCAAACAACTCAAATCTCGTCTCCTGAACAACATTTGTCTCTAGTATTCTGTGCAACATCATACCGACATTGCGAAAGAAAGCTCAGTTAAACATCGGACATCATAAGATTGAACATGTGGCGCCTCTTGCACCACAGGCAGCTCGAGCTAACATTGAGATCTGCTCATAAATTTGACTGTGCCTTCCACGCTATGCATAATAACGACGTCGGCAACATTTAAACGTTTGTACGGAAGTGCTACCACAGGCAGCCCAAGCTAAAGTTGAGAGCTGCGCATAAATTAGACTGTTTTTTTTCCACGCTATGCATAATAATGACATCGACAACATTTAAGAGTTTGTATGGAAATGCTACAAAACGTCTCAAATTGCCATAAATCAGAAAGAAATCGAAATAAAAATGATTTGCCTTATTTCATTGTTGTATTGGTCATTATATGAGGGTCTCCTGGGCTGGTTTGAGGCTTTTTGGGCGAGAAATTGAGGTTTTTTATTTTTCATGTTTGCTGAATGTTTAGAATTAATTAAAGGCAGGAAACGTTTTCACATTGCACCTCACTTGAAGTTCGATAAATTCCATCACAATAAACGAATCGCCCTAAAACTTCAAAGGTGTATTCTTGGGTCTCTTGCATACCTCTGTTCCTCTCTCATGGGTTCCAGATCCTATTTTAAGCCGTCGAAAATCCCTCTTAAATACGACACTCGCCTTTCCTGGTATGCGTTTTCATTTGAAGTGCACACATGAATCTTTGCGAGCCGCGTTTCGACGACAAAATTGCCCTCAGCTGGGAAGAAATTGAACTCATCTGTTTTTTTTTTTTTTTTTTTTTTTTTCCTATGTTTTACAAGGGGAGCGCTGTAATTGGCATAGCTGTAGCGTCTCCCCGGCCAGTGTTTTTGCACTTGTTTATATTATGTCCTTTTCTTGCCTTGTGTAATATGTTTTTGGCCGAAGATAAATAAATAAAAAGAGCCTGAGTGAGGTTGTCAACAAGCAAAAGGCGACACTGCGGAGTCCAGAGAGGTCGGTTTAACCGGAAATAGCAAAATATTAGAACGCCTGTGAAATTCACTCGCCTCACTTGACTTGGAAAACCATAATTTTGTTCAAGGGACGACTGAAGAACTATCTTTTGCTGCACTCTAATCAATCCATTCGATGATTGTATGCCGAGTATTTGGCGCAAGTGATCCTGCTCACTGGCCGCAAATCAACCAATTCCGATATATAGGGTTATCTTACCCTAAAACTTGCTGTGACCGTGGGAAATACCTACCACAACTTCCATTCCTTTGAAAACCGGCGCAATTTTTTTTCTAGGTGGAAACTCCTCCTCGTCTCTGCTTCTAAATTTCGACAACATTTTTCTTTTTGCCGTAAACAGGTAAATGTGACGGAACAAATCACTATGCTAATGTATTGTCGCACGAAGACATAAAAAGCGTGCTCGTGGTGTCAAGTGAGCGTGAGGCAACTAAATTTCACGGGCGTGCTGATAGTTCTCTATTTCCATCAAACCGACCTCTCTGGACTACGCAGTGTCGCCTTTTGCTTGTGGACAATCTCACTCAGCCTCTCCCCGGCTGAGGGCAATTTTGTCGTCGAAATGCGGCTCGCAAAGATTCATGTGTGCACTTCAAATGAAAACGCATACCAGGAAAGGCGAGTTTCATATTAAGGAGGGCTTTTCGACGGCTTAAAATAGGATCTGGAATCCATGAGAAAGAACAGAGGTAGATCAAAGGCCCAAGAATACACCTTTGAAGTTTTAGGGCGATTTGTTCATTGTGATGGAATTTAACGCACTTCAAGTGAGGTGCAGTGTGAAACTGTTTCCTGCCTTTAATTAATTCTAAACATTCAGCATACATGAAAAATAAAATCCTCAATTTCTTGGCCAAAAAGCTTCAACCCAGCCCAGGAAGCCCTCATTATTATGCATAGCGTGGAAAAAAACAGTCTAATTTATGCGCAGGTCTCAACGTTAGCTTGCGCTGCCTGTGGTGTTACAAAACCTCTCAAGTTGCCACAAATAAGAAAGAATTCGAAATGAAAATAATTTTCCTTGTTTCCTTAGTGTATTGGTCATTATTTGAGGGCTTCCTGCGGGCTGCTTTGAAGCTTTTTGGGCGAGAAATTAAGGTGGTGAACGTTTAGAATTAATTAAAGGCAGGAAACAATTTGACATTGCACCTCACTTGAAATTCGATAAATGCCATCACAATAAACGAATCGCCATAAAACTTCAAAGGTGTATTCTTGGGTCTTTGGCCTACCTCTAGTCTTTCTCATGGATTCCAGATTCTATTTTTAACCGGCGAAACCCCTCCTAAATACAAAAATCGCCTTTCCTGGTATGCGTTTTCATTTGAAGTGCACACATAAATTTTTGCGAGCCGCGTTTTGACGACAAAATTGCCTTCGACCGTTGAGAGGTTGAGTGAGATTGTCGACAAGCAAAAAAAGATTCCACGGAGTCCAGAGAGGTGGGTTTGGCGGGAAATAGAGACCTATTAGAACGCCCTAAAATATATTGCTATGACCATGGAAGCAAAAATATACCTACCACAATTTCCATTCATTTGAAAACCGGTGCAATTTTTGTTTTGTTTTTTCTAGGTGGAAACTGCTCCTCGTCTGAACAAATTGCTATGCTAATATATTTTCGCGCGAAAGCGTTTAAGCGTGCTCGTGGTGTCAAGTGAGGCGAGTGAATTTCATGGGCGTTCCAATAGTTCTCTATTTCAGGTCAAACCCACCTCTCTGGACTCCGCAGTGTTCTATTTTGCTTGTCGACAATCTCATTCAGCCTCTCTCCGGCTGAGAGCAATTTTGTCGCCGAAACGCGGCTCACAAAGATTCATGTGTGCACTTCAAATGAAAACTCATACCAGGAAAGGTGAGGTTCGTATTTAGGAGGGGTTTCGACGGTTTAAAATAAGATCCGGAACTCACAAGAAAGAACAGAAGTGGGCCAAAGACGCTTAGAAGTTTTATGGCAATTTGTTAATTGTGTTGGAATTTATCGAACTTCAAGTGAGCTGCAATGTCAAATTGTTTTTTGTGCCTTTAATTAACTCCAAACATTCAGCAAACAGGAAGAACAAAAACTTTAATTTTTAACTTAAAATAAAATGTATTTTCTTGAGATTCAGTCATCTTATTGACAAGGTTTGTGCATGGACCGCGTATCTCACAACCTGCTGCTAATTTCCTTATAACGTTATGAAAAGCAACAAACAATGCCTTCGAAAACTCCTCCTATTTACTGAAAAAAGTGTCTTAAATTTGAAAGCTTTTTCGGGTTGCAGATTAGAGATGGGTGGGGGTAGCGTAAAATAAGGAGCTTTTTTAGAGATTCGGCACAGTGTGTGGCTCTTTGTATGTCTGAGAGTATGGCTTTCACCAAATTGTTTACAATATAATGTCTATAGTGGCTGCTGAGTTGCGAATAAAAGAGCAAGACTGGTTTTGGACACAACGTACTTTTAAAAGATATTCGCATATTCGTCAATTGCAAGGTCAGTGATGTGTTCAACTGGCCGTTAGCCGGTTTGACCAGGAAAAGGCAGTATATTGGTGTTCTGGTATAAACCAGGACACGCTTTACCCTTTTCGAATCATCCCGTATAAAATGACTGCGATAAAGAGCTTAAAACAACTAAATCCAAATATGATCAGTTGGAGGGGTAATTAATTAACGGCTAGAAATATCCTTTCTTTGTAGACCCCGAATGCTTACAGTAACGTGTGGCTATGTAGAAAACAGGTGAGTATATCAAAACTTCACGTTTGAATTATCACAACATAAAATGTCATTCTGGTTGTTCAAAGCAGCGTTTAGATAACCCAGGACTAGTGTCAATCATTAATTCACTTTTAATCCATAACGACGTGGAGTCCAATAAATTATTTTCAGTTAACAAAATTTCGCCTCTTTCTTATTGTCACGTAAAATTAATTGCGGTAACGCTTTTAAACAAGAGAATCAGAAATCTTGGACAGCGCTAATCGGCTTTCGAACAACCGGGCCCAAATTTCTTTTCATTTTCTCGCATTATTTTTTAGACATTGAACCATCAATACAACAAATGTTCAGTGCATTTTCTTGTTTTCATCTAATTAACGATTCAATCTTTTTTCTTTAGATTCTCGCATCAACTGAAATACTACTGAAACTAAAGAATAGTCAGCAAATAAGTCAAGTTGTAGTACTACCAAAATGAGAAACACATACATAACCAGCCACGGCTACAAGCAGGAATTACAAAAACATAAACATAATGATAAATAAAGTAAGGTGCTATATGGTAAATGAACAATAAATACGGAAAAGTTACTCGTCAGTTGTGTTTTAGCGGGCACCTTACCCTATTTTGATCCCCGCCATCTCTGTGGCAGATGAGGAAAGAAACAAAACAAAACAAAAAAACAAAACAAAAAACAAAAAAAAAACAAAAACAAAAACAAACAAAGGGAAGGGCTTTCTTATTAAAAGAAAAAAATAATCATAATGTCATGATCATCATAGTAATAACAACAACACAGGCGAACCAAACTTTGATTTATATATAATTAGCCTTTTATAACGCCGAAAAAGAAAATGGAATTTTAAAGCCCCAAATTACCTTTTTGGCGATTGAGCTGCCTTAAAGATTGAAAAAAAAAATTCAATAGTTCAATACTTGAGGTATTATAGAATACACAAAATACGCTTGGTTACTGATTAATTGGAACAACCGAAATCGGTTCAGGGCGACACGAAAAAATTCAAAATATCGCGTTAAGCCTCCATCATGTTTAAGGTATCGGCTTGTATAGTATTATTTGATTCCCATTTTCCTCATGTGTGAAAGACAGAAAAATTTGCCATCGATAACTTACGGCTGATAACTTTATGTTGGTTTCTAAGTGATTCAATTCATCAGTAAAAAGAGTCAAAAGAATCTATTTGAATAGCTGTAAATAATGCTATGCTGGAAATTTAATTATACGCATCAGGCCCGCCTAAAATCCGTGGGGGGAGGGGTGGCGGAAGGAGCACCTTTGGGTGCTTTCCTTTGGGATGATCCAGACCAGGATCAGTGATCCAAGATCACCCGGATCATGGTGCATCAAAGGAACGAGGTTTTATATGTAGGATCAGTTACCATGACATCAGGCACGAAATCGCAGCGCATGTCAGCGGCAACCCACTTAAAAAGGCGCCAACTATTGAAAACGTAAACAACATGGCCGCCGCGCGTAGTGCAGCAGTTGTGCTATTAAACGAACTTGCTGATGATTCAGCGATTCTAGAAACAACCAGTTGTGATAATGATGAATTCCTGTTTCTCCTGATGATCAGCAATAAGGAAAGGAAAAACCGTATCCGCATTAACAGCTACTTCGAACGCATTGTCCAACTGTAAAGTTTATCGGATTTTCGAAGTCATTTTCGGATGTCAAGAACTGCAGTCACCTTTTTGGAAGGGCTACTAGCTGCTTGTCCAGATCTGCCTTATGAACAAAGAATGGTGGGAGACCTCCCGTTGACTTGCGGAAGCAAATATTGATTACGTTATGGATACTTGGGAACCCTGAATGCCTGCGATCAGTTGCAGATCGATTCGACGTTACAAAATCGAGTACATTTCGCGTTTATCGCAGAGTTTGTGGCGCAATTGCCAACAGTCTTTCGGGCCAGTTAATCAAGTTTCCTTCAGGTCAACGAGCAATAGATGTAGCACAACGATTTGGGGAAAAAGGGCTCTTCCGGTGTGCAATCGATGGATGCCATATACCAGTAAGACCCTGGTAGGGTTTTAGGATGATGGATTATTAGGGGTTTTTAGAGAAGGGATACGGATTATTGGCCACTAAATTTAAAGATTACGGATTATTTGTGTTGTATTTTAAAATTACGGATTATTATCGGTCATCATCGCATCGACTACTTTTACATAAAAGAGTATTGAAAGGTCATAAAATTATAAAAAAGAAAGACACATATTTATCCCGGCCCAGGGAGGTCTCATGGTCAAAATTCCGAGTCCCCGACGCCTCACGGCAGTAGTCGCCAACCCCGTTGTTAAAAATAGCGGCGGGTCTGCGCGACTCTACCCGCGTGTTTTAGCCTTTCTAGAGTTTTGCTCTCACGAATATATCTGTAAGGGAAAGCCTTCTTTTGTACGATATTAGGCGCAGTTTCTTAAAAATGTTGTTAAGCAATGGTTGCTGTTTTATAAGATGCCAGCTGTTCATGAGTATTTCTTTTACGTTAGGCACTGCTGGGGGATATTGCGTTACAAAGGGCCAGATTTTCTTGTTTTGTTGTTGTTTTTGTCGGAGGGCTTGATTTCTGTCTTCAAAAGTACCGGTAGCTTCTGAGAGGGTTGTTTGAATAAAGTTCTCTGGGTATCCTCTCTCAAGAAGATGTGTTTTGAAGATTGTGATGCTCTCTTCAAATAATGTTGTAGAAGAGTTAGTTCTGAGTAGTCTTAGAGTCTCTCATTTGATGAAGGTTCTTTTTACTCCGGATGGATGGCAGGTTAAAATGTTTCCGTGGGCTTAAAGTAGGTGCGTACATTAAGCACCGATTGGGTTTTAAATCTTCGTCTTAGTTTGTAAACACTCGTGTCCAAGAAGTTTGTTTCTGTTTCCGATACTTCAGCCGTAAACTTAATAGTTTGATGGTGTTTGCTAGCTTGTTCAATGAACTGTGTGATCTCTTCTCTGGTTGTGTCCCAGAGGGAGAAGATGTCGTCAATGAATCGTTTCCAGACGAGCGGTTTAAAGCGCTTTGAGTTAAGTTCTCTGTTCCTACCTTAGCCATGAAAATATTTGCGAAAGCAACTGCTATTTTGGTGCTTATGGCAGTTTCATTTACCGGTATTTGTTGGTAGTTTTCTCCATTAAATTGAAAGGAGTTTACCGCTAAGATAAGTTTGAGCGCTCTTTGCAGTAGTCGTGTAGGAATAGGAGGTTCGTTTCCGTGAAATGCTTTGGAATGCTCTTGTAATATACACCCGTTTGAAAAAAACTTTGTCGGATGAAAAGCATGAACGATGGACAAGGCGACACAATGAAACTCTGGGAAGATGGCAGGGGCAAGTTTGTTACCGGGTTTCGTTGCACGGATCTAAGAATAGAGGCAAGTCTTCACGCTTCCCAGAGCACCCTTCGGGTCACATTGTCAATGATTTATGTTTTTTTACCCGACTTTTTTTCAATTGGGTATATTTGTATATAAGCTCGTAACGTCCATTGAAACAAGGATTGTGTTTTCTGGAACCTCGTTTTCTGTGAGAAATTAATGAAGAGAGTCATATCTTTCACATATGACTATGACTTATATTGTTGTGCCACACAGACTGAAGGAGTTTATCAACGAATGATGATAGTTTCTCTCTATTTTAGGGATATGTCTGTTTACAAAATTGGGATACCGATTATTCCCAAAATTTACCCAGGATTATGAAGTATTCAGAACCCCCCTAACAGGGCCTCACCAGTCAAAGGACCACGGAAAAACCATGAACAGTATATCAACAACAACAACAACAACGACACTTTATTTAGATAGGGTAAAAAACTAGAATTACACGAGGTAATTTTCATTTAGGTCCTGCTAAAATAAAGAAAAATAAATAAATAAATAAATAAATAAATAATAATAATAATAATAATAATAATAATATTCTAATACTATCGTTAGTTTTAAAATGCGTATCACTCAATAAAGATATAGATAATGTACATTATTTTTTTCTGAAGCATTTTTCCGGTCCGGAATCCGGAATCCTTGAATTTGATTGGCTGTTGACGCGCGTTCCGCCGGTCCAGTTTTTTCCTATCCGGACCGGTTTTGTTATGGTAACCACGCGAATTAACCGCGAGAAAACCATTGAATGAAAGTTGAAAAACAACACATCTCGGTTGAACTCGAGAATTTTTTTATTTACGGCTCAAAGAGGCGACTTTTTTGGCAAGTCACAATTCTTGTGTGTGTTGTAAATGGAAAGTTCAACAAGGAGGGGAATAAAAGACCTTGAAATACCTTCAAAAGGCAAGTACTCGTTTTAATTTTGTGTAGCTTAGCATGGCGGTTGGTGAGTTTGTTGTTGAATTCACTTAACACGGCAGTTTTAGTTTTTAAATTGCGATCGCCGCAATGCCTTTTGACTCCGATATTTACTTTAATGACTTCGTTTTTCAGTTTTTTTCTCTTAAATTAACGAGGTTCGGTATATTTTCATTCAAGAAATTGTGCAGGCTTAAACTGGAATTTTGCTTTTTCATCTGTCGTAAATGAAGATAAGCTTAAAAGCCAGCGCACCATTTCGCTAAATAATTAAATTGTACCAGCACATACGTTTACAGGTACGAAGCAAAACATAAAAAGAAAGTAATTAGGCTAATATAAACAGAAATGTTTTTCGAAGTATCATTCTCTTTCATTTTTTACGCAAGGGCAATTAAACCTGTCCTAACGATTGAGTCCTTTGTTTTTGTTTTTAGTAAGCTTAAGCTTAATTATAAGTATTTAATTGGGTTGTTTATCCCTATGCCGGGCAGGATTTTCCATGTGCGTGACTGTTCTTGAAAAACAACCTTTTCCGTGTTGATACGATAGTTTCTAGTCGAAAATATTACACTTAAGTTTTAAAAAAGTTTGAAGTGTTTATGATTACATTCGCTCCACGGTTTCCTACCATCTGACTCAGTGAAACTTACGCGCGTTCTGACAACCTTTCAAGATTGATCTGCAAACTCGCAAATGTTGGGAAAAAAATAAATATGTTATTTACCTGCCTAGGTCGGTCCGTATAGGGAAAAACTGTGCCCTTGGTCTTGAGTACGGCCCTCGGCCTGCGGCCTCGGGCCGTACTCAAGACTGCGGGCACAGTTTTTCCCTATACGGACCTCCCGGCCGGTAAATAACATATATGTACTATAAAATAACCAGCAAAAAAAAAAAAAGGAGTCACTAGAATATAAAAGATATACAAAAACATGAGAATCGGACTAAGGTATGTGCGAGTCTGAATACAGGGAATTAAAGGTCTATAAGTTTGGAGAAGGCCATCTTTAGATAGTTCCTTTTGAATGAGGAAAGCGATGATGAGGTTTTAACATTATCCGGTAGCAAGTTCCATTCACTAGAAGCGAGGAAAGCAAAAGTGCGTTTGCCCGAGTTAGTGTTGGCTTTAGGGAGATTAGGTTCCTCGTGGATCCACGTGTATTGATGTTATGTACTTTATTAAAAGGTAATATCAAGTCAGATATACAACTTGGCGAGAGACCGTTTAAAGCTTTGTAGACAATAGTAGCACGCACAAAAGCAAATTTAATTCTATCATAAATTGGAAGCCATCCGAGTTCCTGAAATAAGGGTAACGAGGGAGCTTTAGATTCCCGATCTAAGATCAGTCTAGCAGCTTTTTTCTGTAAGCGATGAATCCTATCAAGATTTTCTTTTGATGTGTTGCCCCATACTACGCAGGAATAACCCATTAGTGACAGTATAAGGCAATTGTAGAAGGCTAGGCGGGCCTCATATGTCAGGTTGTGTCGAATACGTCGCAGGATACCCAGTCAGGGGCGTAGCTACCTGTACGCACGGAAGCACGTGCGTACCTGAAAAAGTCTAAAAAAAAAATAAAACAAAAAAAGCAAATAAATTAAAGATAATTATTTTAAAAAAGCACAATTTGTCTCAAGTCATTTTTTCTGCTTGCTTCTTTGAAATGATGTTTATGAAACAACGGACGGTGTTTTACACCCAAATGTCGGTTTCCAAGGAGAAGCGACGTGATTCCTTGGTAGATCGAATGGTCCAAAAAATGGTGGGAAAATAGCGAGCAGAAAGCAAGCAGGATGGTAAAGAGTGAACGCGTTGTAGTCACCTCGTTTTATAGCCTTGAATCGGCCTGTCTTCACATGAGACTCCTGACTTGCTAGGCTTACCATGGCCAAAAAAATCAATTACAGATTGCTACTTTGCCATCGGCACTGACAGAATGACAGAGCAGCATGAAGAAACCGAAGAGCTATATGAGTTCAAATTTTGTGTCATGATTACACTTTGCCATGTGTCTCTGATGATTAGAATTTCTGTACTTTGCCATCCCAGAACCTTACCCTGGAATTAATGTAGCCGTCAACCTCTGTTGCGGAGCGAAGCTTCAGTAGCATGAAGAGGCTCAAGACGCCACTTACGACGCCACTTAGCAGCTGCGCTACGTCGGATGCGAGGTTGACCTCGCTATCCGTGATACATGTACATAAACATAAGGAAATAGACTTAAATGAGGTCGTTTCTGAGTTTTCTGGGAAGAAAGACAGAAGATTAGCCCTGTGCTTATAACGGAAAACCATTATAACTTTTTATGACAGCTAGCCACTGATACATTAATTTTAAATAGCCTCAGGATTTCGGTTTGGTTGATTTTGTAGATTTTTGTAGATTTGTAAGAAGCGTGAACCTAAATGAAACTTAACTAGGGCACAATTTCATCTATGTAGGTGCTTTTAAAAGGCAAACAATGCCGGTCAAAACAGTGTTGCACACAGCGGCAAAAAATCACTCACTTGTGAATAAATCTTTGAGATACTACCAATGTGTACGCTTTATTAATGATAACTGATCGGATTGAGCGCTTCAATGATCCCAAAAAAGCAGCTTACAAAGAATTTTACGACTTAGTTGTCATTTCATATTAAGTAAGAACGCCTACGCTTGAAACATACCTACACCATAGTGATGATACAGATAAATTTAATTAAGGCTGGAGTGGGGCAGGGGGGGGGGGGGGGGAATTTGGAAAATTGTGGGTACCTCTGGAAAAATCCTGGCTACGCCCCTGCCAGTCGCTGGGATAACTTTTTACAGATGTAATCGATATGCGTGGACCAGCTCAGCGTTCTGTCAATATAAACTCCTAATAATTTCTCCGATGGTACTGTTTCAATTTGGGATTGATTGTTAGTAATACTGAGATGATCTGGAAGCTTTGACATTTTACTCGATGAAGCCACAATCATAATCTTGGGGTAACGGGTTTCACTACTGCAGTTACAAGTAATCTGTGATGTGGACGTGCAATTCACCGACGTGTTTTGCAGCTATCCTGGTTCTCTACACGACGCAAGAGTTTTAGGAATTCGCCCTTTTTCCAGGATGCTGAGGCAAATCCAGACGACTTATTTCCAAGAAATACCCACCTCATTGGTGACTCTGCATACCCTTTGAAGGCATGGCTGCTTACCCCATTTCGAGATAATGGGTGTCTCACTAGGAGACAGAGACGCTATAACTTTGTTCACAGCTCAACACGAATGGTTGTTGAGAGATCCCTTGCCCTTTTAAAGGGTAAATTTGGGAATCTCAAGACACAGATGGAGGTGGACAAGATTGAGGATGCCCCAGTCATAATTGTAGCTGCCCGTGTTTTAAATAACGTTTGCTTAATGGATGATGAAGACAATTTTGAAGACTTCATGGACGATGAAAGTGATGATGATGATGACAAAGATGATGATTGTCCACCAGGTGCAGGTGCTGAAGATAAGAGGAATGAAATAATGAGGAATTTACCTTGACATTATATGCTGATTGACCAAAGTGATATAAGCTCATGGCTGAGATAATCACTGACTTATCGCTCTATTAGCTTAAATATACGTTATAGTACCAGGGAAGGTGTACATATGCAATCACTTGGTATGGTCTAGTAGGAACTATTACTTACTTTGAAACAAGGGTCCTTAAATAACTCGTATGTTTAAAGTTAGGGGATTACACACAGGTAAGGTTATAAACATTACATTGGGTTGGTGGGTTTTCCCTTTGTTTACATTGTTAGCATCTTTTGAACTTAATAACACAGTGGCAAATAAACCCCATCCTAGAGCCTGCATAGGTCGCTTAAAGGAACCAGTTGAATAACTAGACAAAGTAAAAGAAGAAAGGTCCTCCCACGACTTACTCATAACAGCAAAGTGGACAATGCAGAAACAAATTAATGGACATTGGCAAATGTCCACAAGGAAAGGACTACCCTGTGAGCAAGTTGTCCAGGTGTAGGGGGTGGACGATGGAAAAGCACTTTTCCCTCGTCCAACCCCTACCCATGGAGAGCTTGCCTGCAGGCTAGGAAAAGAAATGCTGAGCCATGGGGGTAGACTCCTTCCTGCCACTGTTCAGCCAACAAAAGTAGACACTGAAATATAAAAATTCGATATTTTTCTGTCATGGGTTAATGTACATTATATTTGCCTTGCCCCTTTCAAATTTGTGCAAAAGTTATAGTACAAACAAAAGGGCATGACAAGGCAAATAAACTAAAGTGACTTCAGATAACAAAAGCTTGAAACCTGTCTTGCAGACGATGCGGTTTGAATTCTACCTTAATTCATGTCAATAGTTTGATTTTTTTCTTGTTATATGTTTACTAGCAGAAATTATCATATTCGAAGGTAACAAAGTACAATTCAAACTAGTTAAATGGTTGTCTACCTATGTACAAAATTGATTCTTGGTTTTGTAGTTGGAAAAATTATGAAAGGATCGCTAAAGGAGTTTTAACTTCTTGAACACCTGTTTAAAAAAAATGGATGCTTTGTTAAACAAAATGGTTGTCACTGTAAATACAGAAAGTGCTCTAGTAAGCCAACTCTCTAATAAGCTTCCCCTTATGTCATGTCATTCCTTTATTTTTCTGGTTCACGTTTTGAAATTACCCCAATCTCCAGCATCATTTTTATTCTGTTTGCTTTGACTACCGAAATTAGATCGAAGGTCAAGACAAAACAAATGTGATTAGACGATTAGGATGTATTTCTGAGCTTCCCTTTTCCAACTTGCAACTGAAACTACAGGAATTTCAGCTGCTTCTTGACACATTTAGTTTTTTAACAAAACTTTTGTTGAAATAATTGTCCTGTCATTCTTTTATATCCCCCCCTCCATTATCACCCCCCTCCCCCAGGGCTCATAATATTTAAAGCAATAATGGTATAACGATACAATGGCTGACATGCAATCTTATATAGAGGTATTTACTGAAAGGTTTAATGGTCACAACAAGCATACTCGAGGAGGACCCACCTTGTTTAGGGGGAGAGGTTTATAGAAGACACTGCCTTGAAATTTAAGACGATCTGCACCAGTAAACCAGTACAGTCAGGGAGGTCTTATCTTTTTCTCAGTTTTTAGCCCCGATAAAGTTGGGTTGGGGGGAGAGGGTTGGGGGTTTAAAAGAGACCACTATGTTTTTATTGCACGGTGGGTCCTGTTGGAGTACATTAGTTTTGACTATTTCCCTAATGTGTTTCATATAAGACAATAGAGCAAACTCTTTTTCCTTTTATTGTTAATTGATCTCAACCCAAAAGCACTAACTTGGGGAGGGTCATTTTGCCTTCCCCACAAATGTGCATAATTTTGTTCACGACACACTTTTACAGAACAATTTGAAGTAGGAAAGCAAATCTAACTTGCCAGGCACATTTCCAAAAATTAAAACAAAACACAAAAGGATTCTACATGTATTAAGAGAGCTGTTCATATGTACATGCTCAGAACATAGACCTTCACTTATCCTGAATAGATTTTTCAAACACTTTTAGGAACTATCCATAGAAAGTCTTTTTTTCATTAGGCATTCCTTGTGGTTTTTATTGTTTCTTGTCCTCCTTTCAATAGAGCAAACTCTTTTTCCTCTTTTATTGTAATTTGCTCTCAACCCAAAAGCACTATTTCAACTTGGGGAGGGGTCATTTTGCCTCCCCCACCAATGTGCATTATTTTTTTCACAACACAAGTAACGCTTTTACAAAACAATTTGAAGTAGAAAGCAAATCTAACTTGCCAGGCACATTTCCAAATGTATTGAGAGAGCTGTCCACATGTACCTGCTCAGAACATAGACCTTCACTTATCCTGAATAGATTTTTCAAATACTTTTAGGAACTGTCCATAGAAAGTCATTTTTTATTATGCATTTCTTGGAGTTTTTCTAATTTTTGGTCTTCTTTTTCTTCTTTCATTTCAACAAAATCTTTAAATAAGGATACCAATTCACTTCTTTCACTTTGAGGTTTCTCTCTTGGTTTTTTTCTTCTTTGTTTGCTCTTCCTCATGTTCCTCATGTCCCTCACCCCCTGCATCCTCTGCATCATCTACATCTCTTTCACTTGAGTCATCTGTGCTTTCCTGATAATTTCGTTTGACCAGACCCTTCCTACTGCTGTACACAGCACGTGGTGCTATACAGTATGTTGCCCAGTTTTCGTACAAAAAGAACTTTATTTGATTATTTTCGTCGGTCATTTAAATCTTCGTCAACCGAGGAATTCCAAAAGTAAAAGGAACATTTCAGCTATAAATTGCCGGTTTTGCCGGGCTTTTTGACGAAGAAGCAGGTCAGTACGGCAATTTCTTTCGAGGTGAGTAAAAGTTTAGCGGCTAATATTTGCACTTTTCACTGCACAGTAAAGGTATTGTAGATGAAAAAATAGCCCGTTTTGTTGGTAATTTTGCAAGGAACTTCGTGATTTTTGGTCATATGATAGATAAAAGATGAAAGTGAATGGAAAAACTTTCAACACCAGCTTAAATTTAACTGCTCCTGAATTTTAGCGGTGAGAATCTTCGCATACATTTTGACCTACTGTGCCAGTTTTCGTACACTCAAAACCTATTTTTAAATAAGTTAAAGAACTGAATTTTAAACTTAACTGTTCGAAAACTAATAAGTCGCAAGTGCAGCAAAGATTACACAACAATCCTTGCAAAGTACGACACACTACATGTATTTGTTGTGGTATAACAGCGACCGGCTTTACATCCAGGTCATGCAAAGTTCACGAAAATATTTAATAAACTTAATCCCACGCAAACAATCTAAATCGTCAAAAAATTAACTAAGGTAGATGTCTTTGCATAGAATGTTGACATACACCCCGAAATAGCGTTAGTTTACCGGTTTTACCGATTTTTTTCACTCCGTTGCGATTTTAATAAACATTTACAAAAGTACTTAAGAAAAGCAAGCGTAAGCGGAAACGGAAGTAAAGCGTTTGCTATTCTAAAGGCATAAGCGTAAGTGGAGGGAAAACGTCGAATCTTATGCAGGCCATTTCTTAACAGTTGTGATACGCAGAATAGTAACCTGTCAACTACCTTTACCAAGGCAGTAAATGACGTACGAGACAGTGGATTGAGCGTAAGAAAAGCCGCCCAAAAGTGAGGGACAAAAAAATCAACACTGCAGGATCGATTAAACATCCACCCCCGAATAACCATTTGCTTTGTGCACCAATGATTGGTCGCTAGGCCGATATTTATTCACAAATCGAAGAGAAAACACGATAAGCACTCAGCAGGGTGGCTGACACATCAGTTTGCGTCGAGCGTTTTCTTGGAGAAATGTTGTTTTGTCGATGTACGAAAACTGGGCCAGGTGTACGAAGACTGGGCAACTTAGGAGTTTTGGGAAAAATGGCATAATTTTGAACATACGTCGATCAAGCGGCCAATCATTTTATATATTAAATGTAATTAAATGGGGTATCTTTAAAAGAAATTTCATAAATTCTCGTCTCACAGACGAAAAGACATAGCGATTTCAAACTAAAGTGTACGAAAACTGGGCAACACACTGTACTGTCATCGCCATGGAATATGTTGTGACGTTCTTCATAGTAAGCACATTTCTTAATTGGATTGTTGCCTGTTTTGTTGTTGTGATCAATGCATCCAGTATAAGCTCTTTTGAGATTCTTGAACTTGACTTTGCATCACAAGTGACATATTCCTGTGACTGCATTTCACTAGAAATAGCACACCAAAAATCCTTGTTCCTTACTTTTGGGTCCTTGAAAACATTTTCCTTCTTTGCATATACATCAATCAAGGAGACCACTTCCTCTTTCTTCCACATTTTCTTTTCTTTTCCTGATTCACATCTGTCATCATTGCTACTTGCTGATGAAGGCTCAGACATGGCTGCAGAGCTTGGATAGTGGTATTCTGGTTGCTGTCGGTATGTTGAAGTACTCAGGTAAGCTGACAAGCCAGTTTGGTGTTGATAGGGCAGACCAAATGCCCTGTGATAAGGTGTACTCGAGTGTTCATCTCTGGGAGTACTTGGGTCTGAATAAGCCATACCACTTGGGTGCGCGTAGGCAGAGGTACCACGTTGTTGATAAGGCATAGTATTTTGATGGAGGTAAGATGAGTGGAAAAGACTACGGGGCTTCTCGTGCTCTGAAACAAATATCATTGAGCCACCATGCTGCCAAGGTGTTACATGTTCATCTGAAGAGTTGGAGTTTACTCGTAGCACGAGTCAAGTTCGAGCCCGAGTCAAGTTCGAGTCACGAGTCAGGTTGAAATTTTTTTTCATTTCTTTTTTTTCTTTTCATTGTGATTCCTGCTTTCATTACGATGTGCCAGTGGTAAACAGTCTAAGATCAAACACTAGTCTGGTCTGAGATCTCGATCGATAGATCACGAACGTCATTCGAGCTACGATTCGAAGCCTGCTTTTCAAAGATATGACAACTCATAGTATTTATAAATTTTCCTGAAAGAATGTGACCTCTGTTTGCATGAAGCTTAAGAAAAGGTCCCATTTTCATGATACGCCGAGCGAGAAAAGTGATGTGAATAAATATTACCGTTCGCGCCACTCGAGCACCATCTTGTTGCGTCCACAGGAGACCCAAGACATCATTCAATACAAACCTGTTTTGTTTGTTTGTTCATTCTTTGTATTATTTTGGGCATTTTGGTCTTTATTAATCTATTGGTACAGGACTTTCAGCCTAATCTTGTCAACACCTATTCTGTCTAGGACCTTACTAGTTGCTCTTGCTTTTGCCTGATGGAAACACGTGATAACAGTAACTCTGGGAGTACATTACATCGGGACCAAAGTGGTTCAGTGAACTTTGTTCCAGACTACGAGAGATAGACAGTTGATAGCAAAACAGCTCTTCGAGTTAACTCGTAGTACGAGTCAAGTTCGAGCCCGCGTCACCTTCGAGACTGCACTCAAACAGTTTGATACACATATGCATACTATTTAGCCTATTGTTTGGCTATTCTGGACCCATATGTACAGTCAAAAGCAACTGAAGGACCCCCCCCCCAGCCCCGCTCCCAACCATCCCCAGACCAGTTATTGAGTACATTATTGTGAATTGACTCCGTTATTGGTTTCAATGATACAAAGACATTTTAAATATTTTGAAAAGTTTTAATCTCTGAAGATGATTTCATAACAATTCAGCCAGATTTCAAAATTTGATTACACTGCAATGCTCAATGCATTCATAAAATGACCGTAGTACCTATAAAATGACCGTAGTACCTATAACCCCACCCACAAACTCATTATTCTCTTGCTAAAATCTCCAATTTCTGTAATGCCACTTAAATAAAAAATTTCTGCTATGACTGCTGAAGAAAGCAGAACATTGTGCACCAAGTCTGGGGGGGGGGGGGGAACAAAAATTGACCTTGTAGGTGGGGGTTTATTTTAAATAAGTAAAACGTGAAACAATATTTTGTACTTCTTTAGCAAAACTTGTTATAATGTACAGCTAATTTTTTTGTGGACTAGATATTTTATGTGATGTAATGTTGATTTTGGTTTTTGGGACAACTGTTTCCAATGTATTGCAGAGCTTGGTGTTTAATAGATAAGTCCAGTGTAGGCAAACGAGCTGAATTTCAATCAAACAAAAAAATTGGACAATCGAACCTAATCAAACGTTCGATTTCTGAACTCTCGATTTCGATTCTGTAAAACTGGCGTTGAAAAACAATAACAAGTTTTTTAGAGGATCGACTTATCATAAATTTAAAACCCCTACGAAAAACGTTACAAACTAAACATATGTAAGGCAAGAGTGCACTTGAGAAGTCACTAAAACAAATAATACCCACCTAAAATACCGAAAAGCGTCTTTTAACCATAAACTGTATAGGCTCCATCATGGAGGCTCGATCAATCATGTTCAGAGAGTCACTTTATGGCAATTTCGTGGTAAAACCGACAGTTTTTGTACAAGTCTCTTCAACTATTTCTACTTCGTCCATTTCGTGACGAATGAAAATAGATGCGGGCGGAAACAGGGCTAAGTTACGATATTTTTGATGTCTACTTACCACGAATGTCGTCCGAGCGGGAAATCCACCATTCACAGCGAAAACCGCTGTGCGCCGTGATAAATTTCGGATACTTTATCCAAAGGAACGCGCTGGGTCACGAATCTGATGATCCGTTTTCGGATCGCTCATATCAGTGACCAGATGAATCCTTGTCCAGAGTGGATTCGATAGATCACTGATCTGAAAATGGATTCACTCAACGGAACGCGACGGATCAGAAATCCTGATCCGGATCCTCCCAAAGGAACACACCCTTTATCAGTCGTACAACGTTTCTGTGCAAAATCTGAGACAGGGAAGTAATTTAAACGATAACTGTGTCATTTTTTAGCCTCCACTTTTCTTTTTTACATTGTTTGTTACAGGTTTCACGTATTTGTTGAGTGATAAAAGCTAATCAAATGTGAGCGAGCAATTTGTCCCTCAGCAGATCTGTCTATTTTAGAAAAAAATGCCTTTTTTTCACCTAACAGTGAAATGTCCACAAAACTTCTTCAATAAAGTTCTTTTAGGAAATGAAGGTCAATCATAGATTTTCAATACTACGTGGAAGAAGTCCTTTCAAAATTTGACAAAAAATTGTCATTTTTTTAATGCGCCAAGCAACCGTCTCTGTTGGAAATCCTTAACCCTATTTAGCCTGGAGGGGGGGGAGGGCATATTGTGCCTGCGCTGACTATAACGAATTATATCTTTTAAACGACTAGACGAATAATCAACAAATCTCGTGGCTTTTCCTAAAATTTATCAGCGAAAAATTTTCCTGTGTCAATGACGTGTCTATGATGATTGACGTTTCCATAGCAACCGTCTACTCAGAAGTGTATTTTGACCGTTTTCTGTCTTTTTCAGTCTTTTTACAGTTTTTCCCCTTCCTTTGTAAGAAGGTAATCCTTTACTTTTGTGTGCTTGTTTTGATAAAGTATGTTTCTGAGAACAAAATCATACATTTTTGATGACGTCATTGTCAGCTGCATGACTGCAGGCTCGAGATTCAAGATGGCGGCCAAAAAATGGTTGGTTTGTGACATCATGGTGACGTCATGAAACGTCATAATTGACACATCATAAGCCTGATCTGTTAAACTAATAACGTGCTAAAAACGTGCCAAGTTTCATTTCAAGAGCTTTAATACTTTTCGAGACGTATGGGGGGGGGGGGGGGAACTCGAAAAAATACCAGGCAAAATAGGGTTAAAGAAAGATTGGTGTTTTAACGTCACTTAAACATTATTTGCTTTACGACTGGGCAACGTTTGTTTCGACAAAAGGCATGCAAATTTGGGTAATTTTACAAACAAAATTTGGCCCATATTGCTCCCAGTGGGGGAGGGAGGGATCAAACTTTAATTGTCTCTTACGTGACCATATTAGTTAGAGGACAAAAGAACATCGATTTCATGATTTGATTATTACTAGCTTTCAGCTGGCAAAATTTGACATAGAATAGTTTCTGACCGTTTCCAAAAATCTTTGAACATTTTGTGGATGTTCGCCATCAAGTCATTTTTTCATCCGTATTCCGACTCTTTCATATATGTTCACATTCTCGTACTTATGATTTACTGTGTTGAAATAAAGCTAATTCTATGTCTGTATGTTTTTGTTTATGGTTGATGTATGGAAGAGGGCCATTAATGATTTCAAGCTTCGGCTTACTTGACGTGTCAATCGGAACGTGTAGCAAACAGGCAGTTTTGGCACTGGGACCCGCGAGGACACCGTTCACGGTGGGAAAAATATAAACTTTATAGGGTTAGAGACGTCAACGAGGACGAAGTCGAACGTGAGAATAATGACAAACTCTTTGGAAAATGGTTTCTTTGAAAGGGTTTCGAGAATTCCTGGTACTTGTTTGCGCTGAAAACTCAATTTCATATGGAGAGTTTGTGCTTCTCTACGATACCTTCACTTCGAAAAATCCAGATTTTCCCTACAACAATTATGAACTATTCAACTTGAATTCCATTAATGTAGCTGAATTTAAAGAGGAGGTCCTGGTCGAAATGCAAGTTCTTCCACGCCTTGTTCAACTTCTCCAGCTCCCGCCACTTTTCAAATGGGAACAGAGAAGTATTTGTGACCATGCGTGCTGCTGAAACGCATTGCTTACCCCTCCCGACTCCGCGATACTGATGATACCGCAGTTTGGCAAACCACTGTCTGTTCTGAGTCCGATTAGAAATCACGTCATGGATTACATCTATTGATGGTTATCTATGTAACTGAAGTGGGGTGGTGCAAAAAAATTAAATTGTCTTTAATAGTGGTGTCACTAAAAGCGACATCATATGATTAGACTACGTACAGACCTCAACAATTTAAGCAGGGGAGAACAACATTCCTCTTCTGTTCAAGTATTAACACAGGGAGGTGTATGCGCAAATAAAAAAGACTGGGGGTCTAGAGAAGTGGCCTAGGTGACCCAGTCCTTCGCTTTTTATGCTGGTTCCCTTGTTCCCTTGTTAAAACATGCGAAAGCTTACAAGACTGGCAGAAAAGCCCCTGGGCTGTTCCTTTCAACGGAAAGGTTCTGGAACCCATTTGAATCCCTGTTCTGATTATTGACAAATTTCGCGGCATTGTATGTTTGTGCCCAATCGGCGATCAGCATATATCCAGCTCATTTTGTGACCTCTTACAGGGAGCATGTTTTTGCCATCGATCGCCACATTATTGTCGCTTGCACAACGGAGAAATTTTGCAGGGAAGTTTAAAAAGTAGCGGAAAATGGTTATGTTGTATTTTTGGGGGCGGCTTTTCGATCGTATGAGTGAAAATTTCCAAGGTGAGGCCGACACAAATGTCGATCAAGTTATAAGTGTACAGATCTCCCTAGGGTCATCAAGGGGTCCCTGTACATGCAAAAAAATGATTTAAGGTAACGATAAATTGTTTGTTGTTGTTTGTCGTTTGATTTTTAAATATGAGGGATGTTTTATTCAAACGTTGTTGGAAAGGCAGTTACATTAAGCATAACTTCCACATCAGAGTTTTGGTGAATAAAGTTGTATAAGTTTATTGAACCAAAAAAGGAAAATTTTGCTTTAATGTTCAGTCAAATGCATTCGATGAGGTCTATACAAACAGCTACACAAAACTTTGGATTTATCAACTGAGTTGTTGAGGTAAATTGGCCACCGTAAATAATTGAAATGTGACGTTTCGAGCACAAGCCCTTCGTCAGAGCGAGTCAAGGAATTGTTGGTTGCACTTGGTTTATATGGAGAACAGTGGAGCTACGCAACATGGCAACGTGAAAAACAATAATAAATTAGTTGAATGAAAAGCGTTCGTTGATACCGTGGGTATTAAGTATGCCCTGGTGAAGGGAAGGCCGCAGATCGTCATGTGTTGGATGTAATATATAAAACACGAGAAAGAGTGTTTCATCAGGATATCGAAACATCAAGAAGTGGGTTAACAAAAAACGATGCACAGCCGAGGTTCTTAACTGACGTCAAGGTGTTTGGATACCTGATAAAACACTCTTTCGATTTTTAATATGGCTTCTCAAACCATTCTTAATTCTTGGAGAGATTCAAAGCAAAAGCTCGCAAAATTTTATGCTAATTAAGGTCCGGTATCCAAACCACCGTCACGGTAGTGATTTCCTTTGTTTTCTCTTTATGAATTATTAATGAGTTTGAGGAAGAATGATGAGGCAGATTGAAGTGCCGCGCGACTGGTTTGGATGCGTCTTTGTCATATCATTCAACGTCTCGTAGGTGTTCGCGAAAACGGTGGCCTAGTCTCCTCCCTACTAAGAATGCACCAATCTGACTGGCGTAACCCTTTCAGCTGCAATAGTGACAAGCATCTAATTTCTCGTTATATTATCATGAGAATCAAGTCACAAGAATTAAGGAAATGATCACCAAAGATAAAATGTCTTACTCTTTGATCAAACTTTCCTAACTAGTACCGTCAGAAATATCTGGAGAACAGTAAGGAGAATGTACATGTTGATAATTGGGGCTTAAAGGCTTAATTGCTGTTGTCTATTCGCTGATACAAAACGATCGCAAGAGCTAAGTTCTTGGAGAGTAAAATTGGTTTTGATTTTCTCGCAAAGTATCGTTGTCTTCTGACTGCAATCATTTAATTCTGTAATAAAACTGTATCAATTAGCAGTGAATTCGCGGTAAATGTCTACTAATAAGGGATAGTGAACGGGCCTGAGTGAATGGTGCAATCAAGATAGCCTCCTACCACTCAAGTGTTATTTAAAACTAGTAGTACATTTTCAACTGAATCAAGACGAAGAGAAGGTATGCAAAATAGTAAATAAGTATTACTCGGTTTTTGCTGGCGCTCAAACTCGTGAGCTAGACTGGGAGTGTGTTCCACGAGAGCGGGCGTTATGGCCGTATAAAGAAATTGTTCTGACTAACCATAGCGCGAGCATTTCTTTAGTAATAATAATAATAATAATAATAATAATAATAATAATAATAATAATAATAATAATAATATCCTTTAAAATGAGCATTTTCTTTCTTTCTAAGAATAAATGACTACGTTTAATACTATCTCGTGAATATTTTGTGTTACAAGAATCGTGAATTAGAAATATATTTTATTATTACATGGCTACAATAGTACGCGCACTCTGATTGGCTGCTGAGCGGGCAAGATTTTCTTGTAATGACCGGGCATTGTGAAACTTTTTCTCGGCGTGACAGCTCTTTTGAGTTGTGAGTAAAAGCTACGAGCACAGGCGAAAAAAACAAAAAATTCCGACAAAATATAACTATCTTTTCAATAACTGAAAGAAAAATACTAGCATACCGATACTTTTTAGTATGAGCGACGAAGAGAGCCACAGCGAGAGCGGGTTTTATTATCCAGAGGAGGAAGAACATGCCAAAAATGAGCAAAACAACATGACCAAAGTTACCACTCACGGTGACGAAAATTTCATTAACAGTCAAGAGGAATTAGGGACGTAGGGAAATCAATGGCGAGGAATATGAGCCAAGTACTTTGACGGGAATGCAGAGAAGTATCCAGAGGCTTCTGTCGGATTCCGGGTCCAAGATGAACATTCTGAAGGACGATGAGTTTGCCTTTTCACGAAAAGTGCTGAAAGCCAAGCGTAGAACCTTGTTGTGCAAGGCAAAGGCAACCGTCCCAACGCGACTCGTTCGCTAACTAGAGAAGAAGAAGACAAGCTATTTCAGAGTGGCACATTCGGTGCAGAAAATCCCGTAGCCCTTCAGAGAACCATGTGGTTGCTTCTCTCCCTGCATTTCCGGTTTAGAGCCCGCGCTGAGAGCCGTAAATTGTTCTGGGGAGACGTTTCCTTGCAGACAGATCCAATTCACGATGGTCGCGAAATGCTTGTTTGGCTGAATGAGCGGGGCACCAAGACCCGTAAAGGTGAAGAAAATGGCCACAGGCGTCCTCCCTCGCCACAAGCACACGCCACCAACACAGAGAGGTGTCTTGTCCAATTTTACGAGCCGTTCAGTAGCCACCAACCTGAAGAAATGAACGAGCCAGACGCTCCATTCTTCCTTGCTGTACGACACGGCGACCGCCGAGGAAATCCTCAAGTGTGGTACATGAAGGCGCCCCTTGGAAGGAATGAGATAGGTAAATTCTTGAAAACAGCCGCAGATGAAACCGGTCTACAAAGACAAGGATCAAAAGTCACAAACCACAGTGTCAGGAAGATAAGCATTGGCCGATTGCTAGATGCAAATACTCCAGAGACCTTTGTGGCTCCACTAAGTGGTTACAAAAATCTTCAATGCCTCCAATCATACAAGTCAGCAAATGAGCACCATCAGCGACAGATGTTGTATATCTTGAGTGGTTCAAATCAGTCCCAAAATACCCAGCACATAACTGTTCTTCCAGCCAGTAATAGTGGCCAGTTAATGTCAAGTTCCCAGGAATCACACAGCCAGCTTAGTCTCCAACACACGACAAATTTGCTCAAAGTGAATAATGCAAGCGTTCCAGCAGCTTCAAATGGCGTTTGTCCTGGAGCGAATATCAGCAGTATCTCTGGATGCCAGTTTCAGATCTCCAATGGCCCAGTGAAGTCGATCCAACAAGGGAAAAAGCGACGTTATGTTATTGAGAGCGACGATGAATATTAACACTCATTGCAAATGTCACTGAAATCACTCCAAGTTCTCCCCACGTGTTCAAAATTCAATCACAAACTAGGCCCATCTTTGCCTTAGCTTTTGAACTTTTTAAGGGTCAAACACTTGT
Organism: Siderastrea siderea; assembly: GCA_964030785.1. NCBI lineage: Eukaryota > Metazoa > Cnidaria > Anthozoa > Scleractinia > Rhizangiidae > Siderastrea > Siderastrea siderea. The sequence goes on along the minus strand of OZ034966.1, from coordinate 52,140,660 downwards.
AAACACAGGCCAGTGTGCTTTGCGAAATTAAAGTGGTTGAATTTGCCCTAGATCTTGACATAATAAAGACAAAAATTGTCTCATTGTCAAAGAAACTGTTTCTTGTGGCTTCGATCGCATCGCCAGGTTCGTTTCAGTTTAGAGAACACGATCTCAAATGTCCTCTTGCGCGGGCAAGCGGATGTTGAATATTACTTCTGGTGTTTTTTATTATATTCTTGTTTAGAATAGCGCTATCGCTCGGTCAATACGTCAAGGCCTCGGTCTGAGATTTCCCTGTAATGACCTCACTCTGGTCATTACGCAAGCGTTTCTTACGCAAGCCCCCGCGCACGAACTTTGCGCATTTTCTTTCTTACGCCTAAGGTACCTAAGCGGAGGACATAAATAAAGAAATGAAAGTCTCCTCGACTTTTAATTTCGTGTAAGTGTTGAAGTGTGGGTATATACGATAAAGATAAAGATAACGGTAAAGATCGCTAGTAGTAAGGGGCGTCGATATAGGAAAATGAATCAAAGAGACCCACCCCCCTCATTTTTTAAACCAATGAGAGACTAGTGCCATTCCTTTTTATCATGTGATCACGGTCATGGATTTGGACCAATGAGAGAAGAGGTCAAAGGTCATTTGAATTGGAGGAGGGATGGCACCGGAAGTGACGTAGAAGGGAACCGGAAGTGATTGGAAATGTGGAGGTCATGTGATTTGTTTTGGGAAACCGCTGACCAGTTGTATGAAAAAGGATGGCGGGTTCAGATATTTGGGTTGGCCGAGTTCAATAACAAGACAGAGTTTAACTTTTTTTCAACAAGTTTAATGATCAACAACTCTTTTTTTAAGTGTTTCGTCAGGTGGGATGCTGCAACCGGCTTCGAGACAACTGTGACAGGAGAGTTCATTCGTTTAAAGCAGAATTTGTCCTTCGGATTTATTCTCCGAAATACAGCGTTCCTGTTGGTGGTCATGTCGAACAACAGATTGCATCATAGGTATACATCCGCCATGAGAAGACCAGGAATTCAATAATTTCATGGATACATGGGAACAGCAACAGTGAAAGAATTCATCACCTGACCGCCCAACAATTTCGGAGTTCATTTCCCTCCTCCTTCAAATGTTGGAATGGCTATGACCGTGAAGATTATCGGAATTGAAGAGATGGTGTGTACTGGAAGACGGAAGTCACCGAAGTGGTTGAAAGCCAAAAAACCTGTCCATTACTGCTTTCGTTCCGACAAGGCAACACACGCCGGTATAGCGGTATGACCCCCATTTTTAAAAATGCGGACAAAATTGAATACAACCCAGGGCTTAGAGCTTTGGCCAAACTGATGAACTGGTATGTTGATAGGCGCAAATTTCCCTCCAGGCTACCAACAGAATATCAAATCTATCTATCTTCCAAATGGTTGTGATTGCTTGTTGGTTAACAAGGAAGTGATTGTACTGTTTGGCTTGCAAAGTTGTCCTGCTCTATTTGAATTGGCTGGTAAAAGCTTCTTCTTCTTTTTTGTCGTGATCTAGAATGGTTTTGACATGTTCGGTAATGTCATCCAAGTTATGTCCAAGAACACTTTCACGCAATTTGTTGACTTTGTGTCGTCGTTCAAGTCTCTTTTTTAAAATTTCTTCAAAATACTGGTCTCGTTCCGAAGACTTGTAGGTGCGTCCTGCTAGTTCCAAAGGAAAGACAATGGTATTGTTTCTGTCGATGACAGCTAGATTGTCCAAATCTTTTTGGATTTGTTTTTGGAGTTCATTGCGTTCGGTACTTTTCATGATGGCTGTGGCTTCAGTTTGAATTAGTTCTTTATAGTGCTCGGTCACGTCCTCGAGATCATAACCAGCTTGTAGACCTCGTCGAACCAGTTCCAATATGTAATCATGAGTGTTGTTGAAGGTTTTGGGATCCAAATTCTTGGCATAATCCATGTTGACGTCGTCGGCCTTTGCGCTGTAAATGGCTGGAATGAAGTTTGGCTTTAAGGACTTGTCTTTTTATACTGAAAGGTGTTACGTGATGAGATCGATCATCGATGAGGGGTGACGTTTGTACTAGGGGGGCGGATGGATCGTATTTGTAAGTGTAACGGACCACGTGTTCTTGGAAATGCACCGTTTTTATCGTTTCCATTGTAACTGGGGTTTCCATGTGAGGTGAGGTTTCCATATGTCTTTGAGTTGAGTGCGGAGATATTGTAGTTCGTGTTCCATGTCTTGATGAAGGCGGGTTTGAAAGTCGCGACTGATGCGTTCCATTTCTTTTTTAAAGCAGTGACCAATGCGTTTCATTTTTTGTTCGAATGACAGATCTTCGTTTTGAGTGATGTCATCCATCATTTGTTCGAAAGTGGTGTTGTGGTCTTCAGTCGCCATGTTCTTGAATGTGACTGTAAAGATCACTGTTTTTATCAACAATGTTTTCTAAAGAACTGGTGGTTTGAAAGAGCCTTTTGACTTCGGCCAAAGTGTCTGGTGGGGGGTGTCTTGTTCCTACTACGGCGCTGTGTTTATGAAGCGTGGGTGATCCTTGCATTGGAATAAATCCACTGTAAGGTGTCCATTGATTTTCGTTCCAATAATAATGATCTTGATGGTTTTCGTACCATCGTTTTTCTGGTATGTTGTAAAAATAAATTTGTTTGTGCTGATCGACAGCCAATTGCACCGTCCATCCCGTTCCTCCTTGAATGCTTTGCCTTTTCAAGGTGGTGTCATGGTAAATGTCACGTGCTGCTGTGTAGTTAATGTCATTTGTGTGTTGGAAATAACCAAAAGCGTACACGATTGTGGCAGGTTTGACGATGTGAAAATTGCGTAGTTGAAGATGGCGTGAAAACGTATTTGGAGTAAACAAGTGTTTGCCACTTCTTTCTCCGGCTCGTTTTAAGTGCGGCTCGGCTTCGTTGAGATCTTGTTGACGGAGTGGTGTGATAAATTTGCTTCGACTGTGTTGGGGTGGTATGATAATATGCATCTGCATGCCATATTCTTTAGCGCATTGTTCTGCATATTCGTCGATGCCAATGGCTCCTCCGCTGTAGATGTGGTAGTGACTCGTCGGCATGGTTAAATAATTAAGGTGTGTTCAACGTGGGGTTCTTTTTGTATTCGACGTGAACAGCTCGAACAAAGTTCTATATCCTCTTCCGTCTCGAAACGAGCTCTACAGGTGTTACACCATCTGGCATGGTGATGTGCGTCACATCCAACTGCAAACTGTCGTCGACTTCAAAGTTCTCATTTGAGTTCAACATTTTACTAATCTGATCCAATATGCGTCGTGCACCTGACAAAGGATCGCGCCAATCGCCGACAGTTACATTGGCTGAGGTGTGGGCCGATTGAAGTCGGTTGGAAGATAAATAAATTTGTATTCTGTCATGGTCCGGCATATTACGCGTGAGATCTTCTATAACGTCAGCCAATCCTTCTTCAAACGCGCGCACAATATTGCCATGTCCTTCTGGAAAACCCTCTGGCGGGTTTTCCACTCGTAGATGATACGATGTTCTGGTAATACCATAACTACGGGCATTCCTTTGTCTGAAGGGTTCTAAACGAAAAACAAAATGTCCTCGTCGACCCAGGGCGCCGCCTTGTTGTTCCCATTGCTGCATATACTCATTAAGATCATCGTCTGACTCGGTGTTACTTGCCATGCTAACAAGAAATGATGCGTTGAAAAGATAGAGAGGTGATATATAGACTGTTTGATTGACAGCTTCTTTTTTCTTATATATATATATACAGGCACCACTCATCCTTTTTCATCACTTTTTATTTGTTCAATGTATGGAGAGACGATTGCGTGCATCGACTCGTGTTTTTGGTAAAAGCAAAGACAAACAAGTCCCTAAAATGGAATCTCCTTTTACTGCCAGTGGCAATATTGATTATTGTTCCCGTTTTTATCAAGACGTGATAGAATGTCTATGGAAACGATGTTGGATCGTAGCCATTCTCCAATATATTCATCAACACGTCCAGGATCTAGAACCCCCCGTGCAACCCATGTACAGCGAAGAAGCGCTTCTTCATGGACGACGTGTCCATGACTCGATCAAAACAGGAATACGTCAACTCTCGCTAGAGACCATCCATCGATCCTGGCAGCGTTTACTATTACACTATCATTTGGAAATCCCGAGCTGGCAACCCAACGACATTGAATTCGTGGTACAGATGACGAGTCCCGATCTCGTGACAGAACAAATTTTGGAGGAGATTGTATCGTTTCGACGCCAATTTAGTTCTTTCACCTATGAACTCTTGGGTTTCACTCATGAAGATGTGGATCATATTTTTGGCTGGGCGCGTGACACGTTACGAGAACGTGAATGGGCGGGCATCGACATACCCGATGGACCTGAACGTTGACCCCTATTTTTTGTCTCCACCAATCCTAGCTAAGATCACGTCATCATCGCCTATAAAATAGCGTGTTCTTTTTTCATTCTTTCTCTCTTCAATTCACCATGGCCACCAAGAGACCTTTGCAACAACTCGAAGAGATGGTCACTGCTTTACCCCCTGCACCGACGGAGAAAAAGTCCAAAAAAGACAAAAAAATCAAAATCAAAAAGCCACCCCAAGTGGATCCTTCTTCACCACCACCAGTACCGTCAACACCTACAACAACCACATTGTCACCACCACCACCAGTACCGCCGCCGCCACCACCACCACTCATCAATATGGATGACTTATTCAATGGTGACAATATTCTCAATTTGTTAAATCCGCCTGCTGCTAGTTATGAAGTACAACTACCGCCTATGGAACAAGCTTGTCAATCCGTTGTCTGTCCTATGCATCAAACAGACCTAATTTGCTTTCAAGCCCAAACCACAGGAGACACTTACATGAAATGCCAAGAAAAGAAATGTGGCCTCTTTTGTCATCAAGATCAAATCGCCACTTATCTCAAGATCATTAATGAAAAACTCCATCCTGATTATCTCAAAAGAACCCTGGTGTGTGACTGTGAAGAACCCGTGCTCCTACGAATCAGCCGATCCCAAGCCAATCCCAACCGCCCTTATTTCACATGCAAAGAAACACCCGAGGATCGATGTCCTTTCTTTCAATGGGCCGACAAACCCTTGAAACCCAAGAACCGAAAAAAACAAAGACAAGACACGACCAAGTAAAGACACACGAACTGTTTTTAATGAACAATGATTATGATACATGATAAAAACAAATGAAAAAGCAGGTCCGGAAAAAAGAGCATGATCGACCGGGGCGCCGGTAAAATGAAATACACGCGCTCTTTTGAGTTTTTTGACTTGTGAAATCTATAAAAGGCTGATGTTGTAAGAATAAAATTTTTATTAGTGTAACCATGGAGTCTGTGTGGTTGTGTTATGCGTGGGAGGGTTTGTTGTCCCTGGTGCAATGGCAATGCCATCAAGCCCTTTGCCAAGTGTTATATGACTACCAACCAGGTGAAAAAGTACCCATTCCCCCATGTCCCGAGGACACGCCTCCTCTTCAAGTCTTTGAAGAAACCCATGTGGACCTCAACTTGTATCGATGGATAGTGTTTGTGTTATGGTTAAAAGCCCACCCCAAAGCGTGGCAATGGTATCGAATCATTCAAAAGGCGCATCCCAACACCATCCCTCCCATACCGACCTTGTTGGATGAGTATCAGAAAGTATGGCGCCTCGAAAGACCAAACGAACCAAACTCGATGTCTCGCAATCATGGTTGACCCGTTACCACGATCCTAGAGCCCCCGGCAGTTTAGGAGGCGTGCAACGGTTTGCCAAGGCCCATCACCTCCCCTTGAAAAAAGCCCAACGCGTCTTGGAACGGGATTTGGCCTACACGTTGCATAAACCTCGACGTCGTCAATTTACCACCCTGCCGACCGTGGCCCTAAGTATCGACCATCAATGGGTTGCAGATTTGGTGGAAGTGCAACCCTTGGCCAAGTATAATCGGGGTATACGATACTTGTTGACCGTCGTGGATGTGTTGTCCAAGTATGCGTGGGTACAACCGTTGAAAGACAAAACCGGGGTGGCGTTGGTTCATGCCTTTGACAAGATATTGCGTACGAAGAGGAAACCCGTCCAATTGCAAACGGATCGAGGGAAGGAATTTTACAATCGCACGTTTCAACGTTGGCTCGAGGAGCAAGGAATCCATCATTTTTCTACCCAAGGGGATGCGAAAGCCAGTATAGTGGAACGATTTAACCGCACCTTGAAAGAACGTTTGTACCGCTATTTCACCGCCGCCAACACGTTGAAATTTGACAATGTGTTACCCGAGTTGGTCCAAGGCTACAATGCCACACGTCATCGAAGTATTGGCATGGCCCCTCAAGACGTGACGTGGGACAACGATGAAGCCGTGTGGAAACGCCTGTACGAGAAACGATTGAAAGGTCAGAAAAAACCTAAATTCAAAGTAGGGGATCGTGTACGTCTCAATAAGATTCATCGTACGTTTGAAAAAGGGTATTTACCCGGTTGGACCGAAGAAGTGTTTGTCGTGCATCGTGTGGTCCCTGGCCCTGTGCCCACGTATAAGATTCACGAATGGGATGATACCCCCGTCCAAGGTACGTTTTATGAAGAGGATTTACAAAAAGTGCACGTGTCCGATGTGTTTCGGATCGAAAAGGTACTTAAGCGACAAAAAGATCGTTGGTTGGTCAAGTGGAAAGGGTGGCCGGACAAGTACAATAGTTGGATAGCAAGCCAAGACGTGACGTCTCTCCAACCACCCAAGAGGAAAAGCCCACCCAAAGAGACAAGTCCACCCAAAAGACGACGACGACGTGACTAAACAATGACGTTCGTCCCCAACTCTTCGTTTTACGTGACGTTGATGAGTCATGCGAGTACCAAAGAGTTTCCTGGGAACAAGAGTTATCATTTTCGAAACCGGTTGCCTAAACCCATCCGATTTGTGGGACGAGGATGGATGGTGGGTATGGTGAGTTTATCCTTACCCATCATTCCAGTGATAGCGGAAGAAGGAGGCGTGGGCGATTCCCATCCTCTGTTGTATGTACGATGGCACGAACGGGTGTATACCAAAGACGATCAAGGGAACGATCGGTGGTACCATGAACGTCGCGAACTCACCGTCTACGGTCGAGATATGAGAAAGGAGATGGCCTCGTCGACGGGATCGCACTTTTTTCATCAACTGGTGTACCGTTACGAGCAAAGCCGTGCGAAACAAACCGCCCCCAAAAATAAATGGGCGGAGGACAATGGCATCAAATTGTATCCGACCTTTGAATGGACCTCCGAAGGGGATTTGTTGTTGAATACCACCAATGTGGATTACAAACGACAAGTAGCGCACGTGTCATGGGGCAGAACCTTGGCCCTGAGAATGGGATGGATTGAACAAGTGTCCCCCGGCCAGTATCGATTGGGCCCGAATCTCTTGCAAGAATTTCAAGGCATTTCCACCATTCCTACCCCGACGGATGTCCGCGATGCTGCCAACAAGCCCCTCTTTTGGAAAGTGGAGGGGGATTATCTGAAATTGAGTCTATCGTGCCCTTGGCGGTTTGTGAATTTGAACAAGACCTTTCGTCCTTCGTTGGAATTTCCCTCCACGCGTCCTTTGCACGTGTATTGTGATGTAGGGACCAGAGCATGGTAGGGGGTCGCATCACGGATCTCTTACGAGAAATCAAGTACCAGCCTCAAAACACCACCCACTTTGAACCTCGACATATTCAATATGTCCCAGTACGCAACGAAGTGGTGGAAATCGTAGAAACCCAGATGGCCGAAACCAATGGGGATCTGGTGAAATTTGGTGAAGGGCATGCCCTCCTCACCCTCCACTTTAAAAGGGAAGTCGTGGTGTGAAGAACAAAGACAAAATGTCGTTCTACGTGACTTTACCTAGTCATGCCAACCGACGTGAATTTCCCAACAACCAAGCCAATTCCTTCAAGATTCGTTTACCTCAACCGTTACAGCTCACAGGAGGTGGATGGCAAGTGGGGTTAAGTGCAATATCCTTACCGGATGCTCGCGTCAATTTGTATGAGTTGGTGAAGAAAAATGGGTACGTCATGGGGGTGTCCTGGGGCCAAACCTATCCCAAACCGAATGGAAAAGACGGGGAAATGACCTCGCGAGTAGACACCGCGCGAAGCATCATCAATGACGTGAAAGATTTGGATTGGGTGGTGGATGGCGTGAGTTTCATGAAAGCCACCATTGCTCACTTGGAACAACAACGTATGCAAATGGCCGTTCAAGGTGGTCGGTTTACCAATGATCAAGGCAAACACACCTACGTTAAGTTTCGTTGGGAAGGCGAGGATCTGCTCATCGACAACACGAATATCTGCCATTGCGGCACCGACACGCCAGCCCTGACCATCTACACCAAGTTAGCGCTCAAGATGGGATGGTTACGTAAAATTGACAGTGGGTTGATTTTGGGACCCAACTTACAACAAGAATTCATGGGGGATCAAATCCCCAACATGACAAAACCCGCTGACAATGATTGGAACGATGTCACCGACGGTCAGGGGAACGCCGTCTTTTGGACGGTGCGTTCTATTTTACCGGATTATTTACAATTGAGTATGAGTTGTGGGTGGCGTTTCACCAACTTGAATGTAGCATTTCGGGCGGTGGTGGGTGAACCCACACGATCGTTGCACGTGTACTCCGACGTGGCAGGCAGCACTGTGGTGGGCAATCGCGTGACTGATTTGTTGCGTGAAATCCAGTACAAGCGACAAGGACGTGGCAACCTGTACTTTGAACCGTTGCACATTCAATACATGTCTCTTCGTAACGAGGTGGTGGAAATGATTCACGTTCAAGTGGCTGAAACGATTGGTAGAGGAGGAGACTTGGTCAAGTTTGGTGAAGGTCATACCATTGTCACGTTACACTTCAAAAAGACATAAAAAGGGGGTGGCCAACGGAGTGTCCCAATCACAAGATGCCCAAGACAAGAGTGCGTCGAACGAGACGAAGGAGAAGAAGGCAACGAGGGGGTTTATTCCCACTGGCCGCCCTTATTCCAGCCTTGATCGCTGGAGGGAAAGCCGTGGCGTTGGGTGCCGCGGGTGGTGCCGCGAGTTACGGGGCTAAAAAAGGGTTGGAAGCCGCTTTTCGGAAAAGAAGACGATGATGACGGTATAAAAAGGGGGTCACGTGAAGCACAGACAAAACGTTTATCCCTGGTGAAGAAGACACCATGCGTGGGGGAAGTTTGACACGATTTCGAACCGATGAGTGGTATGATCAACAAGGCAAAGGATTGATGACGGATCTGATGCGTGGGGGGTTGCAAGGTCTTATAAGGACGCGAAATCCTTTAAAACTGCCTAGTAATATCAAGAGAGGATTGGAAACGGGTTTGACACGAGGTATCAAACGCAAAGCCGAAGACGTCCTTAAAAAAGAAATCACCAAACAAGCCAAGAAAGCCTTGAGTCATAAGAGCGTGAAAGACGCCGTGCGTGTGGCCAGTGCTTTGTTTCCCAAACAAACCAAACGTGCACGTGATATTTTTGGAGTGTGAACATGGATCCCGTGCCTTCACGACCTCGACGGATTCGTAGTGATCGAGGGTTGTCTCAATGGGGTGGACTGTATCCATTTTGGAAACTCATGCGACGACAACGTGGTGGATGGTTAAGTCCCGAGGTGATGAGAGTCCCCGGGTTTGATTTGAGACAACGTTTAGCACGACGACGACACTATAAAAACCCCTCACGACGACGACGGGGTACCACTCGACGCCGACGACGTTAAACATGCCTGACGTGAGTACGCAAACCGCCCCGGCTCACGAGCGTTCCGAAGGGACTGTCAACCCTGCATTACGGATTTTCAAGGTGCCACCGACCGACATTAGCATCAATGCCTATCGCATGGTCACCATCCAACCCACCACCACGGGTATCAATCCCATGGAATTCATCATTCCGGGGTTGGACGATTTTGTGGATTTGGGACGCAGTTACTTTACCATGGAATTGAGATTGCAAAAGAGTACGAACGATGACTTGGACGCCGCTCAAAAATTGTGGCCCGTCAACAATTTGGCCCATTCCATCATCAAACAAATTGACTTGAATTTGAATGGCACGTTGATCAGTCCACAATCCGACACTTATCATTACAAAGCTTACCTAGAAACCTTGCTGAATTATGATCGAGAAGATGGCAAGACTGTGTTAGGACCTCAAGGCTGGTACAATCAAGTGGATTTCCCACCCCAATGGACCGCCACCAACACAGACAAAGCAGGAAACCATCAACATTGGCAAGATCTGAGTGCTAATCATAAAGCAGCCTTCAATACCTCTGTGGACGAAGTGAAGAAGTATGCTGGAGGTCTTACCCACAGTCTGGTGTTTACCCCGCACTTGGAAGTGTTTCATACCGGCAAATTGTTGGTACCAGGCATAGAAATCAAGATGAAATTTCATTTCAATGGCCCCAGCCTGTTTTTCAATGGAGTGGGTCTAGCTGGCCGATTGATGGAAGGGGATGTCAAACTACGGTTTCATCTCTGCCAACTGCGTTTGAATGACGCCATCTACCAGAGTTTATCTGAAAAAAGACACAATGAAGGAGAAGTGGCGGCTTACCCGACCGTCCGCAGTGAAATCCGGACCTTCAGCATGCAAGGCAACCTGGTCCGCTTTGATATCCCGAACCTGTTTCAAAACAGAATACCTGACCGATTGATTGTGGGGTTACTGGACAGCCGTGCCTTCAATGGAGATGTGACCCGAGATCCTTTCTGTTTCCAGAAATTTGGTCTGACGTCCATTAAACAGATTGTCAAAGGAGAAGAATACCCTTATGAAACCCTCCAGTTAGTGCACAACAATGGCACCCGAGATAATCTAGGCTACTTCCGTTTTCTGCAAGCCAGTGGTGCTTGGTGTAAAAAGAAAGGCAACATGGTAGAACTGCTCGATTGGGGCCATCAGAAAAATTGTACCTTGTACATGTTTGACAATGTGGCCAATGGATGTGCTGACAGTCAAACCCTCAACCCCAAGCAAACAGGCGATTTACAACTGGTCTTGGAATTTGGAGCCGCCCCCGGTGTCAATATAACCGTGCTCGTGTATGGAGAATTTGAGAACTTGCTGGAGATTGACAGGAACGGAGCCGTGTTGTATAACATTTACCAGCACTGATGGAACATGTGGCCTTGAATAATGTGCAGTTGGATTATTTAGCCCGAGACGACCTGCAATTGAAACCGGTCTTTTACGGGACAGTGGCCTGTGATCGTTTACCCAAGAGGCCTGTCAAGATTGCCCCTCAAGGGTACATTGTGAATACCGACCCACACGATCAACCGGGACAACATTGGTTAGCGGTGTGGACGGATGGAAAGGTGTGTGAAGTCCTGGACAGTTATGCTTTGCCCATGGACACGTACGTGCAAGCTACCCCGTTACGAGATTGGATTGTCAACCATTGGAAGTATGTGGTGACCAATGGCAAGTCCCTCCAAGCCATTTCAAGCAAGAGTTGTGGTGATTACGCCTTGTTGTACTTGAAAGCCAAAGCCCGTGGACGGACCTTGCAAGACTTTTTAAATGAGTTTTCGGATTATGATTATGTCAGGAATGACCATCAAGCGGGTCAACGCCTTCAACAATTGATTGTAGGTCAAGAAGCCAGATGGTATCAACTTTGTTGTCATCCGTATCATCAATGTAATGCTTAAATAAAAAAGTTCGTTGGAAAAAACGGTGTCGGAGTGGTAGCTCAGTTGGTAGAGCCTTTGGACTTGATCCAGAATAGCGATTGGGTCGTGGGTTCGAGTCCCACCGGCTCCAATAAAAAGGTGCCTTTTTTTTTAACTGGGTAGTATCATCATGCAAACGGGGAAACCGTTTCGTTTTCATACCCCCTCCTCTATCTTGGTGGTGGGACCTTCGGGATGTGGTAAAACCGTCTTTACGGAAAAACTCTTGGTAGACAACCCAGAGTTGTTTGACACCCCACCGACCGAACGACATTATTGTTATGGGGCCTGGCAAGATCGATTTCGAAGCATGCAAAATCAAGGGATCGTGTTTCACGAAGGCATTCCCGATCATGAGGCGTTGGTCCAATGGTTTCCTGAAGGACATGGGGTCCTGGTCTTGGATGATTTAATGGATGAAGGATCGGGTGACAAACGCGTGCTGGATTTATTCACCAAACATTCGCATCATCAAGGGGTGACCGTCCTATACTTGTGCCAAGACATGTTTCCCGTGGGTCGCTATGCGAAAAGTATTTCCCGCAATGCCCATTACATTGTAGCGTTCAAGAACCCCCGAGATCAATTAGGGGTACGCAATGTCATGCTTCAATCGTTTCCTACCACTTGGAAAGACACGTTGGAGACATTTCATCAGGCCACCACACGACCGTATGGGTATTTGGTCTTGGATTTACACCCCGCCTCCTCCGATCAACAACGTGTGTTGAGTCACCTGTTAAAAGACGAAGGATGGACTCGCACCTATCAAAAACGACTATAAAGGCACCATTTGAACAGGAAAAAAGAGAGCGACCATGGCCGATGATGACCGTCAACCTCCGCAATCGTACGATACCGTGGCCCCTGCGGGGGTTGGGGCGTCCACCAGCAATCAAATGTCCATAAGCGCCTTCCAAGATTTGTATTTGTCGGGAGACCTAGGCCTTCTCGACGTCCTGCCTCCAATCCAGCCACCCCTCGAGGATCTTGGAGTCCTGGCAGACAGCCTCGCACCTTGCGTCAAGCAGATTTACAACGACGTTTACGGATGCTGTTACAAGAACAATTAGCCCAAGGACGTGAAATGTCACCATGACCAATAGCATTGTGACCAGTTATAAACAGGGAGGAGCACCCAGCGTACAAACGTCTTCGTCCCGTGTTTCGCCGTGAGGATGAAAACCGTTGTGTCGTTATTGAATGGATCGAAACAGCATGGCCTTCAATTCCCCCCGGAATTATTACAACGCATGGATTCCTTGTATGCATTTTATCATCAACAATGGTGGTGTTATCGAAAAATGTTGAATCATTACAAGTGGATGAATGCCTTGTTCAATGGCATGGCGTTACTCCTGATGGCTGCAGGCATGATTGCTGGACCGCTTTTGGAAAACAGTACGTTGGTAGCCTGTTTGGCAGCGGTGGGCACCGTGGTCAAAGGATGGAATGATTTTAAACAATACCGATTTAAAGTGACCATGAGTCGATTTGCATTTACCACCTATGCCAAAGCCTTGACCGAATTGAAAACCCATGTGCGGGGTGTTCCCTTGGAGGATCTGGAACGATTTTTAATCAAGATGCAAACCTTAGATGATACCATTGTGGATTTCACCCCTCCGTTACCCAAACGATGTGTGCAAGATTACCATCGTCGTTTTGTGTACCAACCCGTGGAAGGGCCATGTTACGTGGATGGATGTGCTCGTCCCTTCATGTCGAAAAGCTATTGGACGGAAAAGGATAAAAAGCCGCCCCCCTCCAGTCCCACACTCCTACAACCATGGCCGTCCGACGAAAAAGAACCACCCAAAGAAAACGACGTCAACGAGCAGGGGTATTAATGCGTCGCAAACCCCGTTTGGTGGATAAAATAGCCCATGGCCTGAGTATGGTTCTATCGGGTCCAGCGCCTGGGTTTAGCCTCGCTTTAGGCAAATTAGGCGGTCAAGCCTTGAAAGGCATTACCGATAATGTACAACATTACCGACGACAACGAGGTGGAGGTATTCTTTCTTTACTGAAAGGCGCTGCCAAACTGGGCATCAAACTGGGCAAGAGTAAGGACTATAAAAGAATGGGAGCCCTCGGTGTGGGAGGTGCTGTGTCTAATTTCCGACGAAGACCGTGGGCAGTATGAAACGTCTTCGACGTCAATTACCGTTTTTACGGTCGGTGTTACAAGAAGCCAATGGTTCCAAACGTCAAGAGTTGTTACAACATGCCAATGCCGATCAAATCAATGCTGTGAGTGAATTGGTCTTGAACTTCTTAAAAAACAAGATTCCCGTCACCCCACCCATCCTAGCTAAACTTCAACCCTATAAAAAGGTGCTACGTGATTTGGGACGTCGTCAACATTCGGTCAAAAAACGTCGTCAGTGGTTAGTCCAACAAAAAGGACGCGGATTGTTTCAAGGACTTCACGAGGTGTTATGTCAATGTGCTCGACCGACCCGTTAACCCTGGCCACGTGGATCACTCTATTACAAGAGGCCAATCGGGCCACCGACAAGTGGAAAGACGAGTGTTCTTATTGGAAGCATAAATATCACCTGTTGTATCGAGAGTACCAACACATCTTAAAGGCCCGTCTTTGTGAGAGCTGTCGTGTTGTGGAAGACGGGGAACTTTGTCACGACTGTAGTCAACCATGGACGAGGTCTACATGATTCCCCAAAAGGACTTTGAACAACTCATTCAATATTACAAAGGAGAAATTACCGAAAATGCTTTGTTGAACAAAGCCGCGACGCTCGCCGCCAAAAAACATGTGTTGTTAGCCGACCCTCAACTCCCACCCGCCCTCGTCAATGCCCAAACTAAACCGTTGAGTCAAGAATTAACCAAGCTAACCAAACGCATTCGTCAATTTCCTGGAGGCGTGGGTGTGGGGGCACCCGGTGGCCCGCCAGGCGAAGAAGGTGAGGAAGAAGCCGGGGATTTGGTGACGGGACCCGTGGAACAATGGTTGAAGCGCATGATAAAAGGCAGCCCGTCGACTCCCAAACGCCCCATTACCCCTACAACCAAGAAAGGCAAAGGAGCGGCCACCACCAGTAAAATTCCCATTCTCAAGAAAGAGAGGCCTTCCACTAGTCGAGGAGACGATCTCAGTCGTCGTTTAGAAGCCATTCGAGAACAGCGCAAGACCTTGGAAAAACAAATAGCCGAGAGTCGCAAAGGCAAAGGCAAAGCACCTGCCCGAGAAGTGGAACGATTGAAACCTTTACCCGGTTGGGAAGATTGGGCTCGTGGCAAAAAGTTACGACGTCGGTTGGATTACGACGACAGTGACTAAACATGCCCACCAAGAGAAGGAGAAGGAGTGTCAAACGGAAACGCCGCCAATCCGGTGGGGCAGTGGATGTACAAAAATGGATCGCTAAAACCGGCAAAGAATTTCATTGGCCTGGCTATCAGTACATGGGACCCGGGACACATTTAGCCAAACGTCTGAAACGTGGGGATCCCGGGATCAATCGCTTGGACCAGATCGCCAAACAACACGACATTGATTACAGCCGTGCCAAGAATTTGCAAGATAAATGGAAAGCTGATACCAAGATGATCCAAGCCATTGATCGGTTACCCGGCAAGAAAACCAAGACGGAACGCGTGGTCAAAAAAATCATGCAAGCCAAGAAACGTTTAAAATTGTAATTGTTTTAATCACCTCGTGTTACAGCCCATGTTGTGTTCTTTTGGGAGAAAATAAAACAAAATGAAAATGTTTGCACCTGTCTTTTTTTTTTTTTTTTTTGTTCAAGAAACAAAATCATCCAAATCAAACGGATCGTCCACATCTCAATTGTTCCCATTCGTCAGGGGACATGTGCTTTAAAAAGTCACACACCTCCCCTCTGCTCTCTCTTCTCTAATTGTTCAGCAAGACTCTTGTCTTGGACACGTTCTGCCTTCACCTTCTTCAAAATTTGCTCCACCTTTAAATCGTCTTCGAATGTTTCAAACTCTTCCAATAATTTTCTCGTGGTCATGATAAGATGCTCCAGCCAGGCGCACCCTCTGTTTTTATGTCCGTTGACTTTTTCTGGAGAGTTCAAGGGTGATGATGGTGCTGCCTTGTTTGAAAGGAGCCGGCTGTCCATTGGCTGTTTGAATGTCCATGGCAATGCTGTCAAAGATGGTTTTACCAAGAGGAAAAAACATCCGTTGAGTGGTATGAAATTGATGATCGGTATTGCCGGCATCCAAGGTACGTAAAAAACCTTTTTGTTGATTTCCGACAATGCTCTGTGCGACGAGATCCGTATAGATCATGAGTTGTTGTTGTCCTTGTTGTGGTTTGACAGTTTGCGTGGTGGGAAATGGCTGCCGACTGAGATTCGGACCCAAGAAGAAGTAATAATCGAAATCGGGATGGGTAAAGCTGACGGAGACGATGCCATGGGGTGGATATTTGTTGACAGGACCGACGGTTGGTGTCCATTTGTGTCGATCGTCGTAATCGACGATATGTTTCACCAGATAATTTTTTTCTTGGACGATGCGTTCACTTGGCGTTCCATCTTTCACAAGTCCCATCAGTTGAGCGAATTTCCATTCCATTTCAAATTGCATGTTGGCTGGAATGAGTACATACAACGAATCTAATTCGGAGGCGGTGCCTGTATTGGTGATTTTCACGTAGGGTTGAGCCAGGTTGAGAGCGGCTAGTTGTTGTCGTTTAGCTTGATCGTCCACGTCCATTTTGGCTATATCCATCATGACTTCCATGTGTTGTTTTTCCATTTCGTACGCGATGGCGATCCATGCTTCTTTCAAATTGTGGTAATACCCTGGGGGTAAATGGATTTGTTTGGTGACTTGAATGGGAGCCGTTCCCTCAGCACGTTTTGGCACGTATCTGATATCTGTTTTCATCCAGTGTTTTTGACTATCTTCTTGCGTCCAATTCTGCTTGGTTTGATCTTCCAATTGTTGATTAAAACCAGGGTGTGAGATATGAACCAGGGCCGCTTCCCAATCATCTTCTACCAGATAGTGTGAATGAGGAAGTCTGGCAGTAAATTTTTGCCCCGTGCCTTGCGCTTGATCACTGAGGAGGGTGATGTAGAAACTCATGGTGACAACAAAATAGCCCATGGTTGCCTTTTTATACCTATGAAAGGACCTTGACCTCCCAAGGCTCCTTAAAAACAAGGAAACGCGCTCGGACAGGTTTCCAACCAGACCATAAACACGATCCAACGCCCGATATTCCCTTGACAGAGTTCAATCGCCTGTAAAGGATCGTCTGTCGGTTCCGGTAAGTCAGTAGGTTCATACAACTGCTTACACAGGTACAAGTGTGTCTTGTAAAGAAACCAATCCTTAAAACTTGACGAGATATAGAGAAAACAACCGAGCATCTTTGATCTTTCCCTTTAGAAAAAGCGCGCAATAAAATTTCTATATACAAAACAAGGTGGGTGTGGATTGTGATGTCAACGGGTATGTTTCGACATGTTCCGACAAGCAATCTACCGACAAAGACGGTTATGACGTCATGGGGCAAGTCTGTACCTATTTAAGGTGTGACAGTTAAACCAAATCAATTCTGTTTTTAGACAGAAGACAACATGGAACAAATCTGTATGATTGTGGATTTAGATGGTTATAAAGTCAAACATCATCCGTATATTGTCAGAGAACTAGGTCTTTACAGTGTATCGCACGGGAGTTTTAGCTGGTTTTTGGAAAACACGCTGCCTTACGTCTCGTTGGAAAAGCGAGATCGTAAAACGGTCAACTATGTCTACCATCATATTCACGGCTTACGCTTTGAATCGAGCAAGCAAGAAAAAGCCTTACCTCAACATCTGGTCAAAACCATGATCGAGTCAGCCTATCATCGTTCCAGGACGCAACACCAATACATGGTAGCTTACAAGGGAGGATATTTGGAAAAGAATCTACTAAACGAGCTACAGATTCCTTGCGTTAACTTGGAAGACTTTGGATGTCCTAAAGTCGAGAAACTCATCGCCATGGGGTTTGATGTAGGATTAACCTGCGGTCGTCACGCGAAACCCACCCACCATTGTCCCAAACAAGAAACCTATTTGTTTTACCAATGGATCCAGTCTCAAGCTTGAAACCATCTTTATCAGCACTAGAACTGCTGCGACAAGGTCTGCAAGCAGGTTATGATCTGGAAGACATTGCCGAACATTACAAAGAAAAAATCCAAGAAGAAGCAGCCGCCATCATGAAAAACACACAACACAAAGAACTCAAGGAACAAATCCAAAAAGATTTGCATAATCTGGCCGTCATTGACCGAAACAAATTTATCACACCCCGTAATTGTCCTCTCTTTTCTGATCTGAGCCCGCGATCCCTTTTTCCTTATGTAGTCGCTATGTACTACCTATGTATTCCCTATGTCATTGTACCTCTCTTTTTCTGATCTGAGCCCACGATCCTTTTTTCCCTTGACATGAATAAAAAACCTATGTTATCCAAGTAAAACCAATAAACTATCTGTTTTTTTAAAAAAAAGGATTTTTGTTTTCAAACCGAGCCGAACTCGATCGATCGCTTCTAACCCAAAAAAACCTCCCAGCCAAATCCCCAAGAAACACTCTTCATTCCATTGTCTCCTACTCGCTTCGACCCGAAAAAAAAAATTTCCATGCTTTTTTCAAAAAAAAATTTTTTTCCACCCCGACCGGGATTCGAACTCACACTAAAAAAAATCTTGGTTTCCCCCACAGCGCGCGCCAAGCGCGCGCCGCCGCCGCCGATTCCCCGCGCGCGCCCGCCGCCGCCGCCGCTGCCCGCCCGCGTAGACATGCGCTCTGCTTCTGATTGCAATTTGACCATGGCCTTGGACCTTGACCATGGCCTTGGACCTTGACCATGGCCTGAATGGGACTGACCAATCACAACCAATCCTAACCAAATAAGGTCATACTGTTTGCCATATAAGCAGCAAACGTACGCCCAAATTCTTTCTTTTTTCAAGATGGAGGAAGGTCAGGGAGATTTACGACAGTTTTTTCACAGATTTATTCATCGCTTTACCCCAGCAACCCTCGGCTTTACAAACAAAACCATGACAGCTAAGATGTCAGCGAAAAAAAGTGGGAGATTTTTATCTGTAAAAGCCGCCGAATGGATGTTTTGAAAACAGCGAAAGCTTAACACGAGGTAAGTGTTGTGTTTCGCTGCCGGCTAAAATCATTTTCTACCTGAAAGACTATTTGATTTATTTTTACTCACTCTCTGTATTTCTTTTTTCCACAGTCCAACGATGTGCTGACTGTAACGCGGTGAGACAAACGAGATGACAACTCGCATTTTTCTCCGAGAAGAAAGCGAGCGGCTTTTTGAAAACAGCGAAAGCTTAACACGAGGTAAGTGTTGTTTTTTTTTGCTGCCGGCTAAAAATATTTTTTAAGCGAACCATCGCGGTTCTGTTTAGCTCGCAATGTTTTCCCATTCCCCGCGTTGTTGTGAAAAAATCCTTTTCTACCCGAAAGACTATTTGATTTATGTTTACTCACTTTCTGTATTTCTTTTTTCTACAGTCCAACGATGTGCTGCCTGTAAAGCGGTGAGACAAACGAGATGACAACTCGCATTTTCTCCGAGAAGAAAGCGAGCGGCTTTTTGAAAACAGCGAAAGCTTAACACGAGGTAAGTGTTGTTTTTTTTTGCTGCCGGCTAAAAATATTTTTTAAGCGAACCATCGCGGTTCTGTTTAGCTCGCAATGTTTTTCCATTCCCCGCGTTGTTGTGAAAAAAATCCTTTTCTACCCGAAAGAATATTTTATTCCTTTATTTTTTACTCTCTCTGTATTTCTTTTTTCTACAGTCCAACGATGTGCTGCCTGTAAAGCGGTGAGACAAACGAGATGACAACTCGCATTTTCTCCGAGAAGAAAGCGAGCGGCTTTTTGAAAACAGCGAAAGCTTAACACGAGGTAAGTGTTGTTTTTTTTTTTGCTGCCGGCTAAAAATATTTTTTAAGCGAACCATCGCGGTTCTGTTTAGCTCGCAATGTTTTTCCATTCCCCGCGTTGTTGTGAAAAAAAATCCTTTTCTACCCGAAAGAATATTTTATTCCTTTATTTTTTACTCTCTCTGTATTTCTTGTTCCACAATCCAAGGATGTGCTGACTGTAACGGCTCGTTGACATCGAGGTAGTCCATCTGATGGACAAGGGCATAGTCATTCATGGTCTAGGGGCCGACTATGTTCCTCCCTCACTGCCTATCGATGTCTGAGTAGTCAGTCCGGAATTACATAAGGCAAGTCCTTAAAGCCAAACTTCATTCCAGCCATTTACAGCGCAAAGGCCGACGACGTCAACATGGATTATGCCAAGAATTTGGATCCCAAAACCTTCAACAACACTCATGATTACATATTGGAACTGGTTCGACGAGGTCTACAAGCTGGTTATGATCTCGAGGACGTGACCGAGCACTATAAAGAACTAATTCAAACTGAAGCCACAGCCATCATGAAAAGTACCGAACGCAATGAACTCCAAAAACAAATCCAAAAAGATTTGGACAATCTAGCTGTCATCGACAGAAACAATACCATTGTCTTTCCTTTGGAACTAGCAGGACGCACCTACAAGTCTTCGGAACGAGACCAGTATTTTGAAGAAATTTTAAAAAAGAGACTTGAACGACGACACAAAGTCAACAAATTGCGTGAAAGTGTTCTTGGACATAACTTGGATGACATTACCGAACATGTCAAAACCATTCTAGATCACGACAAAAAAGAAGAAGAAGCTTTTACCAGCCAATTCAAATAGAGCAGGACAACTTTGCAAGCCAAACAGTACAATCACTTCCTTGTTAACCAACAAGCAATCACAACCATTTGGAAGATAGATAGATTTGATATTCTGTTGGTAGCCTGGAGGGAAATTTGCGCCTATCAACATACCAGTTCATCAGTTTGGCCAAAGCTCTAAGCCCTGGGTTGTATTCAATTTTGTCCGCATTTTTAAAAATGGGGGTCATACCGCTATACCGGCGTGTGTTGCCTTGTCGGAACGAAAGCAGTAATGGACAGGTTTTTTGGCTTTCAACCACTTCGGTGACTTCCGTCTTCCAGTACACACCATCTCTTCAATTCCGATAATCTTCATGGTCATAGCCATTCCAACATTTGAAGGAGGAGGGAAATGAACTCCGAAATTGTTGGGCGGTCAGGTGATGAATTCTTTCACTGTTGCTGTTCCCATGTATCCATGAAATTATTGAATTCCTGGTCTTCTCATGGCGGATGTATACCTATGATGCAATCTGTTGTTCGACATGACCACCAACAGGAACGCTGTATTTCGGAGAATAAATCCGAAGGACAAATTCTGCTTTAAACGAATGAACTCTCCTGTCACAGTTGTCTCGAAGCCGGTTGCAGCATCCCACCTGACGAAACACTTAAAAAAAGAGTTGTTGATCATTAAACTTGTTGAAAAAAAGTTAAACTCTGTCTTGTTATTGAACTCGGCCAACCCAAATATCTGAACCCGCCATCCTTTTTCATACAACTGGTCAGCGGTTTCCCAAAACAAATCACATGACCTCCACATTTCCAATCACTTCCGGTTCCCTTCTACGTCACTTCCGGTGCCATCCCTCCTCCAATTCAAATGACCTTTGACCTCTTCTCTCATTGGTCCAAATCCATGACCGTGATCACATGATAAAAAGGAATGGCACTAGTCTCTCATTGGTTTAAAAAATGAGGGGGGTGGGTCTCTTTGATTCATTTTCCTATATCGACGCCCCTTACTACTATCGCTGTCAGATCAATTCCAATCCGTAAATAATTGCTGCATGTTATATATTTACCAACGAGCGGAGTTTTGCTACATACTCTGTTTGAAGAGATTGTTCTCTACCTCATTAATTATTAATCGCTTCTTCATTGAAAATTAAGTAAAAATAAATAAATAAATAAATAAATAGAGCACAGAAAAGATAAGGAAACGAAGAAAACATCTATGACTTACAATGTTATACACCACCAACAACCAAGAAATCAAACCAGACGGAAACAATTTCATTAGAAAAATTATTTACCTGTACCATGGCTTAATGTATAAATAATGAAAAAAACGCGATATAGTTTATGAGTTGTGAGCGAAACAAAAGAAGGCACCGAAATCTTCTGACTTTTAAACTACAATATATGTTTCACTGTTTAAAAAAAATACCACTCAAAAACTAGCTCAGATAGGAAGATTGACTAGACGTAATTTTCTCCTAAATTGTTCCAAGCAATTCAACTTTTATTACATTTACTGTTTGATTATTTCCTCCCCCGCGGCAATAATTTTATTCATTTTGTATTTTCAAATTTGCGTCTTGGTCACGCTTCAACATATTATATGGTTAAAACATGAGATATTTGGCAACTACATCAATAAGAAAAGGTTACCGAACAGCAATGATTGCTTCCCACTTATCGAAAACTAAATATTCAGGTTATTAGTTTGAAGTCTAAGAAAAAGTGTCTTTTAATTGCGCCTGACAAACGTTATGAATGCATTTAAAAGAGCAAAATTGCAAATAAATATTCTTAGGCTTAGATTAGTTGTTGACTTGGTTGCTTGGTTGCAATAAAATGCGTTATTTCATCACGCAGTGTTGACAACAGCAGAAACGTAACAGTGCTGTTTCAAGTAGCTAATCAAACGTAATACATGTAACACACGTAACTTCAGTTGGCAATCAGTGACTTTCGGGGAAAACGACTCTTTTACCCCAAACAAAGTGATGCTAATAAATGGGTTTAAAAACAAACTGAGATTCTTTGTTTAGCCAGCTGTTGTTTCGTAAAACTGCTGAATTTACACAAGTGTTATCGCTCTCACGTATCATGTATAGAATCACTCACAGGTGTCTTAGTCTCCTTCACCCCATCGAGTGGAAAATCATTGAAAGGTATGTTATGGCACGATTCAGTACGTTCTTACATCTCCATATTAGACCATAGTCGACAGTTTTACGTGGAAGACGCCACACTTACCACACTTATCCTCTTAGAACCGGTAGTCCCTAAGCTTCTAATCAGGTTTCCCGACAAACTAATTATTTCGTGTGAAGTAAAACGTGATCTAACCTATGTCTGCAGAGTCTATCTATTCGTTGCGAAAACTCCTTCTGTTAAAAACAAATTGTACATGTTCCTCTTTCATATTTTCATTGCTGCTTTTTTCATTCTACAAATGCGAAGGATGTCCTTCATGTTGACTCCGGACTGCTGAAAAATTGTTTAGAGCAATGTGCATAATGGTCTTAGTTACTCATGATTAGTTTCTTTGCCTTTTGACGAAGCCGAAATTTCTTACCTAATATTCGTCAACGTTTGACATTTGTGGCGCGAAATGAAAATAATATATCGCCTAGAATCCTGCAAAACTAAGTTCAAAGTGACTAGCTTCTTACGCTTGCATGCCAGTTTTATTTAACGTATGCTTATGACGGTCCGACTTTTTTTCCTCATCACAGTACTTAGGTTGTCGCACACCGTTAGGCGGATGCTATCATTCGTTTTTGTTCCTTACGTCAGGGAGACCCCTAAATAAGCAGTAGTCATAAAAGCAAATTTTATCAGATTTAAGAAAAAACAGAAAACGGAAAACCTCGCATTTTAGATGCCCATTTCTAACACTTAAATTACATCTTGTCATAGTGATGAACCGTCAACCAATGAAAGACCCATAAAAATTGGTCAAATCTTGATACTCTGCCTTAATCATTCCAAAAAGTGAGCACGTGAGCTGTCAGTTTTTCCATTCAAATATTTTAGCACTATCTCAACTCAAAAGGCATCATGAATGCATTTTACACTTGCCATTTTGAAAGAAAGTCAACTTAGAAATAACATGATACACTCTTAACTGAATAATTGTGCCAGGCTCAATTTCACTTGAAAAACGCTCGAGCCACGCACGTCTTGTGGCTCGAAAGGAAACATTTCAAAACGTACTATCTTCCCTCAAACGTTTTGTTGCCACAACCTCAATTCTGTCGGAGTTAAGGCTCAGGGAAGGAAAACAAGCCCAGGCTGAATAGGGTTAAAACAACGCTAACAGGCGTTTGCCTGAAGAAAATATTGCAGTAATTCGCTTCCTCCCATAAATTGCAAAATTCTTTCTCGCTCCTTTTACTCAACGAAAGAAGTCAAAACGCTGCCCACGATGACTCGGCAGAAGGGGGCTTTCATTATGATCCCAGGGACGATCCAAAGAGGTCAAAAATGTGCAAAATGACAACATAATTTGCAGCAAAACTACTTTTTTTAATCGTAGATCATTATCATTATTCTTAAGCAGTTACTTGCACTGCGTGATGGTTTCGCGAACAATCAAAATCCCAGAGAAATTAATAAAGGAAATTATTTTGCAAGAAATAATATTTCATGGAATAATTATATTACACAACAAAATTTCAAGCGGAAAATTACTATACCAATAAAATTACAAAATAATGATATGCGTAGAGAGTAACTGGAGGCTTTATTTAACGTGCCTTGCACATTACAAAGGCTCGCTTCTATTATAATTTTACTAAACAAACTGGTTTATGGTCATGTAAGCCACCTGGTCTATGTTTAAGAATTTTCGAAATGTACTACAGAAGTACTACAGAAGTACTACAGAAGTCGACGCGTTCAGAGCAGAACATGCATTTCCAAATTCCTGGTGTCGCATTCCTTCGGTATCTTGACGAGGAAACGTATAAATACAGATAAAATCGTTTTTATATTACCAAATCCTGGATTTGGCAGATGGCAGATTTGAAGCCATTTTCTGTCTAATTAACGAAGTTGTTGCTGTGTTTCGAGAGTGACACGTAATAAATTTTAACAATCGTTTTTGGTCAACGGATAGGGCTTTCCACAAGTTGCCCAAGATTTCCCAAAAAAGTTGCCCGTAGTTTCTCGCAATTTGCTCAAAAGTTGTCCGCCATTTAAATTGACGGTTAAAAACCGCTGACCAACCAAGCAAGACCAACTTCCCTTTTACACAGGAAACTAAATGTTTAAGAACTAACACTGTAAAATATGGAAACAAGACCACTTTAAGAACTCAAAGCTGCTCCGCCTTCTGCATCTTCCTCAGCACCTCTCTACTCCTGCTCCTTACGATCTCGTGCAT
Organism: Siderastrea siderea; assembly: GCA_964030785.1. Lineage (NCBI taxonomy): Eukaryota > Metazoa > Cnidaria > Anthozoa > Scleractinia > Rhizangiidae > Siderastrea > Siderastrea siderea. The sequence goes on along the minus strand of OZ034966.1, from coordinate 52,115,781 downwards.
CGTAGTGTCCATCTCCCGTAACCACCCCCCGAGGGCATCTATGATGATGTTGTGCTGTTGCACCTTGTAACCTGGGAACTGCTGTTTCAATTCCCAGCGCAGGGGGCCATACTTGAGGGTCTTCTCCTCGCTCTTCTTCTCTCTGTTGTTGACCCATGGACAGCTCATCTCTAGTGTGGTGACTTTCTTGCTCTTGTGATTGGCGATACGGACGTCCACTCTGTTGGATCTCATCTCTTGATGTTCTGCATACATTGGCACATCCCAGTATGCCTGTACATCATCCGACTCGTATACGGGCTTGGACTTGACCGGCGAGTACCAAGGTGGTATCTCATCTATGAGTCCCAGGTCATGCAGCATCTCGTAAAACAGTACCTTCAACTCTGAGTCGTGTCGGGAGAGGTATTTAATTTGTGCCAGCGCACTGCACCCGGACAAGATGTGCGCAACGCTCTCTAGAGCCTTGCCGCACAACCTGCACATCGCCTCGCCCTCCGAATCTGTATGGGACTTCTGGCTCGCATATACCCGGGTAGGTAAGAGTTGCTCGTATAATTCAAAAATGCCGGCGATTGTGGATGTTGGGCAGGTCTTCCACTCTGCTAGCCACCAGAAGCATCCCTCAGCACTCAACTTCTCATCCTGTAACCTGGATGTAACTAGACTCCCATGCCATCGCTGGTTCCTCACTTCTTCCTCTACCTTCTCGTCTTGACACTTCCGCACTTCCGTCTTGACCGAACGCGGGTGTTCGAGATCAAGCTCGAGACCAAACTCCTCCGCGAACCTAAACGCCTCTTTACCCATGGACCTCCGTCCCATCTCCTCCGCTCGCTCTTCAAACTCCCACACCATTTTCATGGCCGGGTCTTCATTACAGTTGAGTCTAACTGCGCCCTTGACCTTCGTGGCTTTATATTCCATCTCAACCGAACGTAGGCCTCTGCGCCCCTTGCTTCTAGGTAGATATAACAGCGCATTCGAGCCACAGGGGTGCCTTCCTCCGTTCTCAACAACAATCTTTCGCGCTTCCCTGTCGATCTGCTGCAGATCCGTTATCGGCCACTGTTGCGTCCAAGGTAACCCAGCACCGGCAAGGCAAACTGGTTTGACGCGATCACACGATTGTGGTCCGACAGAGGACTTGTCCAAATAAGAGACATCCATTGGAGGTACTCCTTGGCTGCACACTCTAAGACCAGTTTATCTTCCTGCATCACACTTTCGAGCATCCCCAGGAATTTGTACTGCTTCCCGTCCTCAAGACTTGATATCCTGGCCGCCTCATCCAGTCTCACCCCCGCATCGTCACTCACTTACATCCCCCTTCTCACGTGAACCACCGCGCACTTCTTGGGGTTCCACTCGAGCCCCACATCCCCCATAGCTGCCTTGACCATCTTGATGACCCGGCTGAGTTTGCTTTCAAATGCAGCAAAAATCTTGCGATCATCAATGTATAGGAGATCTGAAACCTTAACATTGATGGGTTTGGACAATCTGTATCCCTCGGTAGCACTGATCTTCCAGGCTACTGGGTTCAAGCATACGGTGAACAGTTTCGGACATAGCGCATCTCCTTGGGGCAAGCCCTTGTTGAACCTTATCGGTTCAGAGGTTTCCCACCCTTTCCTTGTGTTAACCACGACCTTCGTATACCATCTCTTACATAGCTTACAAATGACCCTACATAACCAGACAGGAAACCTGTGCAGCATCAATACCCCATTCAACCAGCCATGATCCACTGAATCATATGCCTTCTTGACATCAATCCATGCCATACTTAAATTGCGCCTCCTCCTGTGACAGTCCAAAGCCACCGTTCTATCAATCAATAAGTTGTCTACCGTACCACTGTATCCCGCACGCGCACCCCTCTGCGCACCCTCCATCAACTCATATTCGTCTAGATGCTTGTCTGTTGGGACCAGTAAGCAAGATGTGAACCATTTATACATTGTGTTTAAACAAGTGATAGGGCGCTGGTTGTCGTTAGTGAAATCCCCGGTCTTCGGAATCAGTGATGTCTTCCCTTCAGAAAACCAGGCTGGAAAATCTTCATACTACATCGCCTTCATGTAGGGCGTAAGCACGCTTCCACCAGAAATTGGCGAGACGATCTGGTCCAGGTGCACTCCAGTTCTTTTTCCGTCCTAGTACTTTCACGGCGCTACTTGTATCTAGAACCCAAGCCTTCTCTATCGGAGGAGGCACGCGCTCATTAATGACAGTTCTTAGTTCATTGAGCCATTCCGCGTGCCCGTTTCCGGTACCATTCCCCTCCCACGAACTCTTCCAAAAACTGCTCGCTTCCTCGATATTGTTAAACATCTCCTCCTCCACGTCTGTGCCGTTCTTCCTAGTACCTGTGTACTTAGGACGTTCGCTTTGTTTGTCTTTAGCCAATTATTATTATTATTATTATTATTATTATAGGTGAAATATAATGAGTTATTGTTGCCTTTCAAAGGTCGAGGGGACTTAGTTCTGCAGGGATGAAACTTCCTCTTTTATTGTTTGCCATTTTACTGATGACAGATTTGAGCAGATCTATGCCAAGTAAGTATGTATAACTTGATAACTGCAACCTCTTATAGGGTAAATGCCATTCGCCACGTTAAAAACGAGACGGGTAGTTGGACCAATTAGAAAATTTAGTGGAAATTAATTAATTATGAAGAAATGAAAGAGCATGTCAGAATTACTGGCATTACCAAGTTTGAGAATGTTTGGATCAAAGTCACTAAACCACATGTTTTTAAATACAGCAAAAATCCGAAACAAACGCCTCTATTTTGGAAAGCTTGCTCCTCCAAGCCATGAATTACCCGATAAATTGCCAGAGATTGTCCCAATTTTGGAAGCCGACGATTATTCTGTTTCTGATCAACGGATTAGTTCCAAACTTGGCGATATTGACATTTTTAGGTGCTCATTTATCTGAGGGTTGAAGACATAACCTTAGTTGCATATATTTCCATGTTCTCTCAAAGTAGGATCTTGCATAGATTTTTTTATTTAACCCTATTCAGACCGGGTTGTTTTTTGTCTTCTTCTTTTCCGAGAATATAAAAGCCATGACAACGAAACTTATAGGGTAGATAATTCGTCCAAAAGTGTTTCCTTTGAGGTTCAAAACTTAAGCTGACGACGTCATATGACGTAAAAATGACGTAAAAGTTACGTAACGTTCTCAAATGGCGGCCATCTTGGATTCGCCATCTTGGATTTCCCTATTTTTCCAGATCCTCCAGAAGCATCAAAATAGACTAAAAAGTAACCAAACGAATAAAAAAACACGGCAATGAATGTACACGTTACAGCAAAAAAGTTATAATTTCTCATAAAAGGAAAATGGAATATTCTGAAAAAAAAAAACACCTGCCAAAAGGTGGGTGCCATGGTAACGTCAATGTAAGGACTTCCTATATCAAATTGTTCCCAGATAAACTTTAGGAAAAGTCACCAAGTTTGGTGGTTTTTGCTTGCTTATTGAAAAAGTTGTAAACATCCAAAGACCTTGCGGACAGAATCCGCTACCCCCTCTCAACGGGTTTAAAGGTGGCTGCGTTACTGCGCCTTTCAATAACACAAAGAGTCGAAATTCAAAAACCCAAAGAACATTGCGTTTTGTTTCTGCTGTTAATCATAATTGCAACTATCGGACCGTGAAAAGTAGAAACCGACAAAGTTGATCCATTAGTCCACCATTCGCAGTCCACGAACTTGACCTTTTCAACCCGTTAAAGTAAACTCCACTATTTTTGAGACCCACGGTCCTTTCACTACAATGATTGAGGGCAGTATGATTGAAGGAGTGTTGATCCCGGCGTTCGCGTGTTGCTGAAAGGTACAGAAAACCTTGCTTTCTTCGTAAGTTAAACATTAATTAATTAGAGAAGGGAATTTGCAAGTGTGATCGACCTTGTCATTTTATTTTTTTTTAATTCAACGTAAATGCAAATTAAAATCGAAAAACCCATACCTGGGTTTTTCACAGGCAAACAGCAATAGTCGGGGGGAGGGGGGGGGGAGGGGATTAATAAATAACTTCATAGCTTCATCCACATAACTGAACTAAAAAGTTTAAAAACGGTACACAAAAACAAAACAGCTGTAATAGGAAAATAACATTAAAAAGCTTCGGAATATTAATAAAAGAACTAGAATCATTAACAACAATGTATTAAATCCACAGCTTACGAAACTATAGGCTGTTATAAGGACACTGCAGACCGCGCTATCCCAACATTAGAGGGAAAGGATGCGATCTTGGATGGAGCCTACCAGGCAAGAATAAACGCAATTAAGAAATGCTACGAAGCTGCCAAAAAGAGGGGCTTTAAAGTGTTTGCTGTTCAAGATGGTGGATGGTGTGCTTCGAGTGCTACAGCAGATAAGACCTTTGATAAACATGGAGCATCCAGTGCTTGCGGATTTGATGGAGAAGGTGGACCAGGGGCTAATCAAGTTTATTTCATCAGAGGTAAAAAGTTTACAGTTCTTTTAATAATCCTGTCAGGTAAACGGGAGTGAACTTAGGCGCATGAAAGTCAATAGTTATTCCAATAACTATTTTGCCGTGAGTTCCCACTCGCGCCTACCCTGGCTATCGGTGACGTTCCTCGGTAACTTAGTGTTTAGCATTTTCTTACAAAGGCGCCACGAGGAAAACCTCTGGGAGGGTTCGCATCTCCTTTGATGACGCCGAGCCTGTGCCACTGAAGTAGAACTGAACGCGTCACAACGTCGAGAACTACCTAAGACCACACGAAGATCGTCTTCGTCGCCTGCATTTTGCACTGAAGGTGCAGTTTCATTTACATTTACCTTTGGAAGAGTCAAATCACTCTCCACCATACTGAAATTCGAACAACAACAATTGTAATGTACCTCCAGGCGACAGGTTTCTTAAAAACTGACCCAATGACATCCTCTCCTGCTTAGCAACAATCTGTGAATCCAACTGAATCCGACAGAGCTCAAGTCCAACATCCAAGTCGCAAAATTTAAAGAAAATGTACAGCAACTTCGTTGATGTTCGAAGAACGCGAGAACAAAACCAGTAACACGAATTCCAGTATTCCTTTTAATAAGAAGCCAAGCTTACACTCCAAATTTCTCGCAATTACATGGAGACGCAGCCAAACAACTCAAATCTCTTCTGCTGTGCAACATTTGTCTTTCGCGTTCTGTGCAACAGCATACAGAAAATACTGAAAAAAACTCAGTCAAACATCGGACATTCAGAAGATTGACTACATGCCTTGTACACCACGAGGAGGTAACAAAACAAATTATGATAATTTAATCCAGGACAAAACGCTTGAAAAGACACGAGAAATCGTTTTGTATCAAAGTTAAGTATACTGAGAAATGTAGAAACATTTGGACCAACGAGTGGGGGGCGGGGAAGGTTGATGCTACTCTGTTAGGTTTTCCTTCATTTTTTCAATAGGGTTTGTTATATCAAGGGGGGTTCTATCAATCCCCTTGTACCACGTGGGAGTATGAGTTTCTTTGAGCGTCCGAGGACAAGGAAACTCATATCCCTATGAGCGGACGTCTTCTGACGTGATGTTCAACAACAAACCTTTTCAATTCCAAACACTTCTCAGACTTTGAACAAATTAATTCGTCTTGAGCATCGCACCAGGTTCATTAATATCAATTACTGAAATCCTCCCGTCAAAAAATTGGCCTTATTTTTTTAAGACCAAACATACGCGTCCAGTCTGTATGGCATATTGGGAAATGAATCCTGGCTAACCACAGATATCAGAAATAACGAAATATTCCCAGACAACTATAACGTCTTCAGGAAGGATAGAAGTACAAACAGTCACGGCGGCGGAGTCTTTAAAGCGGTGAATAAAGATATTATAATTACGCAGCATGCTGACTTAAATACTGACCGTGAAATTATCTGGACTCAGTGTCAACTTACTGGAAAGAAATCTAAATGCATACTCTTTGGATCATATAATCGGCCTAATGCATCCGACAGAAAAAGTCTCGAGGAACTGGAAGCTTCACGTTTAAAGATTGGCGACAATATCCACAAAGACAATGTCATTATTGCAGGAGATTTCAATCCGCCTGACATTGACTGGCAAAATCCTGATGTCTCAAACAGATTGGTCGAATTAATTGACGATCACGATTTTTCCCAGCTTGTTCATGAACCTACAAGACGGCAGGGTGAAACACAGAATATTTTAGACCTTGTATTATCGAATAATAAGAACATAGTGAGAAATGTCCAAGTTGTACCAGGAATAAGCGATCACGACATTGTTCTTTTCACTGTGAACACAACCTGTAAGAAGAAAAAGAATATAGAGCGCAAGATTTACTTCAGAAAGAAGTAAAGAAACTGGCTGACAATGTAAATCTGCAAAGCAAAACAGTGGATGAGAAGTGGAACGAATTTGAATTCGGCGTACATCGCATTGTGGACGCTCATATTTCGCACAAGATGTTCAGCTCACGCTGCAACTTACCTTGGTTTCATCGCTCCTTGAGACGACAGTCCAGGGTCAAACAAGGGCTATATAACAAAGCTAAAAGATCAGGAAATCCAACATACTGGCATCAGTATCGTGCCGCTAGGAAACGCATGCACCAAAGCCTGAACACCGCCAGAGATAGTTACGTGTCAAACGTTCTTGGTGAAGCTATTGAAGAAAATCCAAAGCGTTTCTGGTCCTATGTGAAGCAATTGAGGCAAGAAGATCCAGGCGTAGCCGACCCCGAGATCGAACGCAAAATATTCAGCGACGGAGAGACTAAAGCGGAAATTTTGAACAAACAATTCTCTTCTGTTTTTACTAATGAATCTGACTCAGATCCTCCGAGTGTCGGAAACGAACCAAAGTCAAGAATAAGCCCACCTATAATCACCATCACTGGTGTCACCAAACAGCTAACCTCACTGAAAACCAATAAGGCTTGCAGCCAGGACAATATTCCTTCGTGGTTTCTTAAAGAGTACGCACAAGAAATCTAACTTATCTTAACCGACATCTACCAAGATTCTTTTAACACTGGAACTGTTCCATTGAAATGGAGAAATGCCAATATTTGTGCAGTCTTTAAGAAAGGCAAAAAGGCAGACCCTGCGAACTACAGACCGATTTCCTTAACTTGTATCGCATCCAAGAAACATCCAATGAACACATAATCCATAGCCATGTGATGAAACATCTGCAAGTGAATGACATCCTTACGGACTGCCATCACAGATTCAGGGCCAAAAGATCAACCATATCCCAGCTCATTTTAACAATTCATGACTTGGCAAACTCACTCGACAATGGCAAATCTGTGCATGCTGTGGTATTGGATTTCGCAAGAGCCTTCGATAAGGTTCCCCACCGGCGACTCCTAACAAAATTACAATATTATGGAATCCAAGGCAAATTACTCTGCTGGTTTGAATCCTTGCTCACCAAACG